>VYZT01010556.1:23897-48986 GCA_013400735.1 Pomatostomus ruficeps
GTTTGCGGGCCGGCGCCGTGCGGGGAGGAACGCGGCACAATGCTGGAGGGGGACCGGCTCCCGCCCTGCCCGCATGCCTGCCTTCGGTGGGGGCTCGTATTGTCCCCGCTTCCCCAGGTACGGCCGGGGAGCGGGCTGGAGGATCTGGGAATAACATTCCCATCGGGGCACCGAGAAGAGTGTCGGCTCCCCCGCCGTGACTGCGGCGGGCACGGGTGGGATTCATCTCCTCCCGCCGCCCCCTCCTCTGACACGCCAGGGCGCCGCTTGGGGACCGGGGCGCTGGCGAGACCCCGTACGGCTGGGTGGCATCAGGGTGGCGGCTGCGCTCCCGTTGAACCGGCCGAGGTCCCTCGGTGTGTCCGGCTGGTTGTCCATTTGCTATTCAGGGTTTTTGAAGAAGTGGCATCTGGGTTTCCCACACTGCCCTTCTGGCTGTGCCACGGAGCCGGTGGCGGTTCTACCCCGCCGGCTTGTGCTGGCCCGTGGCCGGCTCGGCTGCTGTTGCCCAGCTAATTGCCGGCTGTATTTTGCCGAGTGGCCGCTGTGCTGTTGAAGTGGCAGCCATTTGGTCACCGTGGCATTACTTTGCACGCTGCCTTTGCTTGCCGTGGAGTTCTGCCTTGATAGCTATTGTACGCTCCCGAAGTTGCTTTCCAGATGGGCAGCATTTTTCCTTGCGTTTGCCTCGGTGCTGTGGCTGCCTTGAGTTTCGCAGCCGGTTACTCGTTTGCCAGGATGGCTACTGCAAGAATTTGTATGGCTTTTGTCTGCAGGGTCTGTTTTGCAGGGCTGTGTTCTTGAGGAGCAGCATGTCCTTACCGAGCTTCGCACCCAAATCTGTTGTCATTATCTCTGGCTGTACTGGATAGATTGCATGGGAGCCACTGTGCTTTCCAGCCTTAAAAAAGTGAGGAGAAGGTAGCGGGCCATTATCTTAAGGAGTGTAGCAGGAGAGCAGAGGAGGAGTTGGAAATGCCATTCGTTTTGTGTCCACCTGAGTGCCGGAGCATGATTACGCACCCTTCACGTGTGTGCTGCCTAAAGCTGCGGAGTTCAGCCTTGGCTTCCCACTAGAGAATCCCACAGTTGTCCGAGTTGAAAGCTGGACTCTAGTTTCTTCTAAGCCCGAGGGTGTTGTGCATCACTGCTGTTCTGCACTCACATTCCTGGGGGGCTGGAGCTCCACAGTCATTACCCATGGTTGGGACACTTGTAAATGTGAATGATGAAATTGTTCATTTGGAATGATTTTCATTCTTACTCCCCCTGTTTCTCGGCCAGGTTGTTTATGTTATTTTATTTTGTCTGTCATTGGTGATGGTGCAACCAATCATTTGTATATTTCCCCTACTTCTTGGGAATGACCTGGTCTTTGAAACCAGACTTTGCCAGTTATGATTCATGGTGGAGCTTGTTAAGCATGGCCAAGGAGTGAACTTGCAGTACAGTGGTTTTTGCTGGAAATAATAAAAACCCTCCAAACATATGAAAATTAAATGTGCAGTGAATCCTAATGAACAAGATTAACAGGTTTAACCTGCTGCAGTGACCCGCCTTTACCTCTCTTCGTATGCATTTACCTCCTCCCCTGGGTTTTGTACCCCTTGGATACCTCTGAAAGGTTCTTGCATTCTCATCTTTAGGTTTGTCTGAACAAGGAATTACGATGACATTTCTTGTGGGTGTACTTGTACTCCAAAATGATAATGGTCCTGCAAGGAACTATGATTCTATAGCATGGTGGGATTGCTGTACTGAAAGCAACCTGATCTGTATTGTTCTTCAAGAGGAGGAGGAGCATCTAGTCCAGTCGGACTAGATGATCATTGTAGGTCCCTTCCAACTGAAATAGTCCATCCTGGTTTTATTTGTGGGTGAAATACATCAGGCAGGTTTTTCTCTTCCCAAATTTCAGCCCCTGTCACTCTTTGTACACCTTCCCAGTTTGTCCTGGAGCTCTCTCATATTCATTGATGTTTTTCTTGGGGATGGAGGTGGAGTTGAGAGGAGCAGTCCATGTGGAATATAAAGCTGTGTAGGGAAGGTTTATTTATTTACCAGATCTGGTGTGTAATGTGTTTGCAGATATAGTCTCTGGAATTGGTCTGTGCACATGTTCAGCTGTGCCTCTCCTTAAATACCTACCTGAATATTTATCCATCTTATATTATTCCTCCTTGTGTAACGCTTTTTCTTCTGAGAACCTGGTTTTCTCTTCTGTCAGACTTTATCTTCCACAGTTCATTCCTTTATCCCACTCTCTTTTGGACAAATAAACTGTTTTCTTGCCTTCAGTGGATTTTGTGGTCTCATTCTTCCTCCATTAGGAGATACTTTGAAAGTATGAAATACATTTCTTGTGTTTATCACTTCATCTCTTCCATCTGTACTTCTTGAAGACTGTGCTTTACAAACTTCTTAAAGGCTAAAGGAGAAGGCAACACGACTGTGTTCAAAAGTGGAGGCATCTCTGAAAAAGTCATGCTTTTAACCAAGTAAACACACCTAGGGTGGGTATTCTCTGCAGAATTAATTCCTGTGATCCCCGCTGGAGTCTGGTCACAGAGGATGGTTTAACATGGACATGAAATTCTCCCTCTCAGTGCCTTCCCTGACCTGCTGAGGCTGCATGTGTTGCCAGGCTGACCATGTACATGTCCCAGTGCTCTTTGTGTCATGTTGAGATGAGTACTGGAGAATCTTACTGTCCTTCCAGTCACATGTAGGGCAGTCGTGGGCCCACAGCCCCTGTTCTCAGTGACGTGTGTATGGAGAACGATGAAACAGAAGGGGATGTTTCCAGTTCCAGTGACTTGAGCTTCACCTCCATGCCTTAGTCTGGTTGGCTGTTTGGGCTTCAAATGTTTCCGGATGAGGATTTGGCCATGTTACAAATTTAACAGAAGTCAACTTCGTGAGGAAGCGATCCCTTCAGAAGCATTTTCTTGCTTCCAGCTCTGATAATCATCCTGCAGAAGTTTCTGACTGTCTGTTTGCTGTGTGTGTTGTGGCAGCAAACACTGATTTGTTGTTGTCTCCTCCTGTAAAAATATCAATGTTTGATTGATTGTTGTGGCAGTATTTTCACCTACAAACCAAAGGCTAACTGCAATATCTTCTCCAAGCAATTTCAGCCAATGATGGTCTGTCTGGGCTTTGCTGAAGAAGGGGAGCTGGTTGCTCTCAATTTTACTTCATGTCTCTTGCCCTGGTGACATTCTTCATCAGGGGTAGTTTAGCTGGAAAATTTCAGTCTTGTACTTTCCTGCTGTACAATGCACTTGGTGATAGCCTGTTTCTTCCACAAGGTCTCTCTGTGCTATAGATCACTTAAGTGAAGGTTGCATTTGAGCAACCTTCATCTGTTTGGACAGTGAATTGGATTTACTGTGTGTATATATATATATATTTATGTGTGTGTGTATATCACAGTATATATGATAGTTTGTATAATATATCTTACATAAAATATGTTATATAGTTATTAAATTTTATATTTTTATATATAGCACAGTGTATTGGATATAAAGTGTATCTATAGCACAGTATTTTGGATATACTGCTGGTTTTTTTCTTCCAGGCAGTGCAACAGATGAAGTGATTTACCTCAGAATTATTTAGTTTGCCAGACACATAAAGAGGGCCCACCCTCCATGAAGAATGGTTTATCAAGTCATGGTTATCCATCAGGCTTTTCTCATACATTGCTAGACCATTGCTTTCAAAGTCCATTTTCACCCAGAGCTAGACCCCATCACCTTTTGGCCAACTACTATAAGTACTAATGAGTTTAGTATTGAAAAACCTTGTCCTGATCAACTGGCTGGTCTGTGCAGAAAATATTAAGAGTATTTATTTTACAATAAAATAAAACTCTTAAGATTTTCAGTGATACACTGGATTCCTCTGCAAGTTTTTCAAGTGATTGGTTTCTCCCACTTTTCAAATTTATTCCTATGTGGGATTTGTTTAGCTTTAGCTAGATGCATTGGATATGGAGGTCTTTGTGGTGTAGATTAAAGAGCTGTCAGAAATCTTCTCCCTTTGTAGTGCTCATAGGCCATCTTCAAGTCTTTTAACATTTTTTAGGTAAGCTATATATATTCAGCTTAAGGTTGTAAAGGGGGAGGAGTTTATCAGATTTCTCAATTTGTCAGCATCCTTTCTGGAGTACGCAGGTAAAAATGGCATGCACTACTCCCATAACTGCCCCACCAATTGTATGTATAGTCAGGTAAAAATCACCTCTCTTTTCCGGCTCCTGAAGAATATTCCTTTCACGGTTCATCAGTGGATTTCCTCATTCAGGAAAAGCCCTCTTAGAAGTCTTCGGCTGAGAACTCATGTTCCAGCCACTAATTACAAGGTTTTTTCTGATCTTCTGTGTATCCTTCGATTTTCATCCTTGAAAGCATTCTATGTTCTTCTGTTCTTGATGTAAAGTTCTTGGATAGTTAAGATGCTTGTCTTTTCGCGCAACCCCGTTGGAGCAGTAACACAACTGTCTATGGCAGAGTTTCCATGTCATCATTTACCATCTCACCTGCTTCACCTGCACACTTTATTTAGGTTTCTGAAGACTTTATTCTGTCAGATACGGGTGGTATTCCACATTTGACTGCCATTGCCTCTCACTGGTGGGGTCTTGCTTTGTGACAGTGGATCCATATGTGACGTCTCTTTGCTGAGACGTCATGCTTGTGCCATAGCTGTGCACCAAGCTTTATCCCACAGACTGGCACATGCTGCTTTACAGAGACTACTCAAGGCATTAAAAACATATCAGGCAGTGGTTTCACTTGTTCTGGTGCCTTTTCTCCTGACAGTGCTGTCTGAGCCTGGTTTGGGCACAGTCTCTGGGTTCTTGAGTGGGTCCCTACTTGAGAGGCAGAGACCTGTGTGTATGGTTGGTAAGGCAGGTTATATATATATGTAGATGATAGCAGTTCAGCATAGATTGCTTGCTTTGAATTTTCTTGGGATCAGGGAGAAGTTTGAATACTGGCAACTTCTAATCCTTCACTGTGTCATGACCAGGAAGACCTTGATTTAGCCATAAACCTCTGTGTTCTGTTTTCACAATATCACAAGGACTAAAATCACCATGAGCTTGGTGAAGTATGTAAGACAAAAGCTCTCCTTCCTCCCAAGAGTGGTTCAGAACTGGCACAGGTTACCATGGAGGCTGGAGATGCTCAGTTCTCTGAGGTGCTTGTGACAACCTCATCTAGCTTTGCAGTTTGCTGTGAACGGGGCATTTGAGTGGAGCCTTCCAGCAATCTCTTCCAAGGCATATCTTGGACACAGCATTGGGTTTTCATTCCTTCAGCTCCAGGGGTGAGGGTAGGATTGTCCCACTTGGCCGGTCCTGTAGACCTAGGAAAAGCTGTGGGATCCCAAGCCCAGGAGTGACTCAAAAGTTTGCCAATGTCTCAGGTCTGCTGTAGAATTTTTCCTGTGCCCATCTCCCTGGCCCCAGTTCACTCCTTTCATTCTGGATATGTCTGTCCATCTTCATCCTGTTCATGTGCTTGCCCTTGGCACACATGGCTCTTGTGTTATCTTTGCTGACAGTCATGAATCCATAGAAACAGAGAATCTACAGGTTGTCTCTTGAGTCAGTGGCTGCAAAGTCATGGAATCATTTAGTTTGGAAAAGATCTCCAAGATCATTGAGTCCAGCCATTAATCTAATACTGTCATTTTCTAATCTAATCTAATCATGTGCCAGTTCCCTCTGATACTCCTACAGCTTCCAGCTGAACCTCAGTGTTTTCAGTGGAGGACCAGCCCTAGCCAGATGTGTTTTCTGACTATCCAGAAAGCGCCAGTTATTCTCTCTTGAGTGAAACTCTCCAGTCTCCTATCAAACACATAGAACCTTCTAGCATTCATAGTGTCCTTTGATTGGAAATTCTGCAGCCACCTGTTTCGAGAACTACTCTTTCTTTTTAGTTAGTTTTGAACATGTTTCTTTGTACCGTTGTTTGATGGCCATCAGTTTTTGTACTGGAAAAGACAGTGAAAAAATATTTCCTACCCAACCTCTATTTTGCATATATAGTTTTACAAGTCCCCAGTCACATCCTTACTTCAATAACCTTTTCTCTGGACAGAGATGTCTAACCCACTCAGTCATGCCTGTTCATTGTCCCTTCTAGTTCCTACAGAAGAAGTAAAATTGCACACACATTTCAAGATAAGGGAAAGCCGTAGGTTTGTGTGGGGGCATAGTGACTTCCTCCTCAGAAAATTCTAGCATGCAGTTTACTGTCTTGATGGGTACTGGATGCCAAGGTGCCCTTTTCATGGACCTGCCTCTTGCATCCAAAGGGTATCACTCTTGAGTTGCACTTGGTCAGCTCAGAGTCCGTATGTTCCTTCCAGCTAACATCCTCCTTTGAGTCTCTGGGCAACCATCCTCTGATGTGTCTGAGTATTTTGCTTTGCATTCTTAGCAAAGGGACATCTGTGTATCCAAAGAGGGGTGTGAGGTATTACAGTAGACCCTTGGCCTCCAACAGCTCCACAGGTAAGGTGTGCTCAGGTGTTGGAAATACAAAAGATGCTGCACCTTGTAAAATAGTGAGTGTGGGGAGTGTGATGTGTCCTTCCTCTGGATCATGCATCCATAGGCCTCCATCCCACTCACAGAGGGTAGAGCACAGTGTGTTTTGTTTCATGATTCACCACTGGGCTCTGCCAGCCTGTATCTCTGAGAGATCTGGAAGCTCTCCTCTGGGGAGATAGAATGATTCTTCTGGGATTTTTAAGTAAATCTGTTACATACTTAACAGTCATTTTACTGTGCCCTCAGGAATTGTTTTACGATTAACATAACCTTCTTTAATACATCTAACCTTCATTTAGTGAATCAAACTTTATTTTCAGTTGCTTTTTTTTCTATGCTGTAAATTAAGCTATTGTTAAATGTATGAATGTTTTTATTATTTATTACCTTGCTTTAGCTCTAACTGCTTTTATTTCACTCTGCTCATCAGAATTTTTTTTCTCAGATACATTTTTATTTGAATGGAGGTTCCAGAATTGGAGCTTTCATACTCAAAGTAACATTTTTGCTCTTCATGGTTGTGCAAAATTAAGAAAACGAAATATTAATATAGGCTTAATAAAATGTAAACTGGCTTTATCTCCTAAGACTGCCAGCAGTCTGCACATTTATTTTTCGTATTCTTATTTGGCACCTTTTCCTGAAGCGTGAGCATTCTAATTTTTATTTATTGTTTTGCTGCAGAGAAGGAGCACCTAGGTAGTCTGACAAGTGAATTTGTCAACAAGTAGATATAAGAGAAGGATTGAAGCTGTTACCTCAGGATGAGTCTCTTTTTTGCATGGAAGGTGTTATTTTAGAATAATTTTAGAATATTTTACACAATGATAGACTGGTGTGGGTTGTAAGGGGCCTTAAATATCATCCAGTTCCAACCCCCCTACAATGGGCAGGGACACCTTCCCCTAGACCATGTTGGTCTTGATCCCATCCAACTTGACCTTGAACACTTCCACGGCTGGGACATCCACAGCTTCTCTGGCTAACCTGTTCCTGTGTCTCACCACCTACATAGTAAAGAATTTCTTCCTTATGTCCAATTTAAACCTGCCCTCTTTCAGTTTAAAACCATTGCCCCTTGTCCTGTCACTGCAGGCCCTGGTAAAAACTGTCTCTCCATCTTTCTTATAAGCCACCTTTATTTACTTAGAATCTCAGAATCACAGGATCATTAAGTCTGGAAAAGAATTCCAAGATCGAGTCCAACCATTGACCAAACATCACCTTGTAAACTGAGTGCCATGTCCAGTCATTTCTTGAACATTTCCTGGGATGGTGATTCCACTGCTTCCCTGGGCAGCCTATTCCAAGGCTTAACCACCCTTTCCATGAAGAAATTCTTCCTGGTGTCCAACCTGGACCTCCCCTGGACAATTGGAGGCCATTTTCTCTCATCCCATTATTTGTTGCCTGGGAGACAAGGCCGATCCCCACCTGGCTACACCCTCCTTTCAGGTAATTGTACAGAGTGATAAGGTCTCTCCTGAGCCTCCTTTTCTCCAGGCTAAACACTCCCAGCCTAGAACTTGTGCTTCAGACCCTTCACGAGCTCCATTGTCTTTCCGTGGACAAGCTCCCGCACCTCAATGTCCTTCTTGAATTGAGAGACCCAGAACTGGACACAGGATTTGAGATGTGGCCTCACCAGTGCCGAGTACAGGGGGACGATCACTGCCCTGATCCTACTGGACGCACTATTGCTGATCCAATACCCAGAGCCTTTCCCCCATCCACTAGGCAGGTCAGCTGGTCATAAAAGGAGATCAGGTTTTGTCGAGCAAGACCTGCCTTTTATGGAACCATCCTGGCTGGGACTAATCCCCTGGTTGTCCTGTACATGCCATGTGATCACACTCAGGATGATCTGTTTATAACCTTTTTTGGCACTGAGGTCCAGCTGACAGGCCTGACAGTAGTTCCCCAGATCTTCCTTCGAACCCTTCCTGTAGATGGCTATCATATTGTCAAACCTCCAGTCACCTGGGACCTCTCTGGTTAACCAGGGCAGATTATAAATCATGGAGAGTGGCTTGCTGAGCTCTGCCACCAGCTCGCTCAGTATCCTGAGCTTCAAAGCTACCAGAAGGTCTTTCTGGAGCTGCCTCTTTTCCAGGCTGAACAACCACAGCTCTCTCAGCCTGTCTTTGTAGGAGAGATGCTTCATACCTTTGATCATCTTCATGGCTTCTTCTGGGCTCCCTCCAGCCAGATCCATGTCCTTCCTGTGCTGTGGATCCAGAGCTGGGATGCAGCACTCCAGGTGGGGTCTCACCAGAGAAAACCAAAGGGGCAGAATTTCCTCCCTTGCCTTGCTTCCAGTGCTGGTTTTGGTGCAGCTCAGGACGTTTGGCTTTCTGGGATGCAAGTGCACATTGTTAGCTCATGCCCAATTTTTTGTCCACCTGTATCCCCAAGATTTTTGCCACAGGGCTCCTCTCAGCCTCTTCATTCCCTGGCCTATACTCATCCTGGTGGTTGCCTTGACCCATGTGCAGGACCTGCACTTCACCTTGTTGAATTTAATGAATTTCACATGGTTCCACTCCTCAATCCTGTCAGGGTCCCTCTGGATGGCGTCCCCTTCCTTCCAACCTCTCAACCACTGGACTTAGTGTTACCTGCAGACTTGCAGAGGGTGTATTCAGTCCCACCATCTGCATCATTGATGAAGATATTAAATTATATTGGTCCCCGATCTTTGGGGAACACCACTGGTTCAAGGTTTTCACTTTGACATTGAACTGTTGACTGTAACTCTTTGGTTGGGGCCATCCATCCAGTTATCAAATATCGTGGAGACTGATTTGGCAACTACGTCAGCCAACTCCCTCAAGACTCTGGGATGCATCTCATTTGGTCCCATGGACTTGTGCATGTTAAGTTTCCTCAGGTGGTCTCAAACCTGACCTCTTACGATGGAATAGTGAATCTGCTCTTATTTACATAGATAGATCTAAATCAAGAGAGTCCGTTCAGCTTGTATATTAAAAGTGTGTGTAATTTGCCCTCTGGCTCAGAACAAAGTTTCTGAAGGCATACATTTACATTTATTGTTTAAATATATTTTAACACATCTCACAGTGACCCATTCTATGCCATATTTTGAAGACAGAAGAATCCAGTGAAATTCCAGTACGCTGCCAATATGAAATCAGTGTCTTTAAAGAAAATAACAAAAATTGACGGCTGTCACTGCTCTCATTCTGGATTTATAGTTTGACCTCTGAGCAGTAGTCACAGTTTTTACTTGTGTTGCAGGTGTTTCTGCCTGAGTTTGCCACAGAACACTGTGCTGCCAAACCTCCCTGGCAGGACAGGTCTCAGCCCTTCCTGGCCATGTCTGATGGCTGGTTGTGGTTGGATGTGCCTGTCCCAGGCCGTGTGGAGGGGTCTGCAGAGGACTGGGAGGTGTGTGCTCTGATCCTGGGGTCTCTGTGTCCAGAGACCTGAATGGGAGTGACTTGTTAGAGTCTTACTCCTTGATTAATTCACTTTCCAGCCTGGGTTCACAGCTCCTGCATCTACCCAGCACTGTAGTTATTTTGTAGGAGACAGAAAAATGCCTTTGTTTGAAAACTCCCTTTCATTTGTATACCTTCTTATATTTATTCTTAACAAGATTGACTGAATAAAGAAGATTTACCAGTCATGGCAGTATTCGCACCCAAGATAATATTAGCCTCAAATGTTTTCCATCTTGGTATTCAGCCATTTTGACATCCTAATCCCTTTGCTCACAGAGTCATTTTCCCTTTTACAGTAATGTCACGTTCCAGGTATGTATCAAAAGACTGTGACATGCAACCTGAACCCTGACCTGTTTGTTCATTGCTGTCCAACACTGAACCTGGTGCCCCTCCCCTTCCTTCCATCCCTTTCTCCACCGTGCCCCTCAGTAAAATGCCAGGGTTCAAGCATGAAATCAGGTAATCAGCCATTGGGAGATGCTATACTTCAGGTTGTCTGACTGCAGTATTTGGGACAAAACTTAGTGTTTTCAAGATCCACAAGTTGTTGAACCACACAAGTTCTACCAGGCCGATACATTTCTGAAAATTTTCCCTTCATTTTACAAAATGAGGGAGAGTGAGACAGGAATTAAAAATGTTTGGGGCTGTCATTCACTGGGCAGTCATATATATCTATATCATCTATATATGTGTGTGTGTCATATATATATACACTCTTCTGGTGGTGTAGCACTCGTTCAGGCCGGCCTACCAGGCCGAGGGCCCAAAGAGAGCCAACAAGGAATCACACCGACACGGCAGACGAAGAGGGCAGAAAGAGAGAGGGCAGAACCCTCTGACTTTTATTTATATGTTTTCACACATCACCGTGGATTGGAGGTAGAAATCACCACCTCTTTTAATCCACTGGTCAAAGTATTTGTCAATCACATTTCTCCACCCATTATACTGGAATTATAAACATAGATACAGTTTAGGAAAGCATAGATAGTTACCAAGAGAACCATGGCCATGTTTACAGAAAGTCTGAGAAAAATGTTACAGAAAGAAAAACACTGAAACACTGCAAACTCAGGGCAACATGGTGGGCACTCCTTTCTGAGTGATCTTTACCCATCAAGAGGGATCGATCACTTACCATTCCAGCTCACTTTCAGGACACTTTCCAGCATCTGCAATGTGTTATAAAGCAGCTGTGTTCATTTTGCCACACTGGTTCCTCCCTCCAGTGCTAATCCATCCCTTTGTAGAAGTGGTAAGAGAAAAAATAGGATGAGAACACAGAGCTATTGAATTGCAGAGAACCAGACTCAGTTTAACTCTCACATCTGAGTCCCTACCTTTGCATAGCAAACGCCTTGGATCTCACGTAGGATTTTGGATGTGATTCCTACATTTCAGAAAATGACTTAAAGAGTAGTCAGTGTGTACTTTGTTCCCAACTGAAGAAGACAAGAGGTTTGTACTTCAGAACATCTGCACTGAGGATAAAGTGCGCATTCCACTGACTCCTTACTCCAAACTTACATGGACTAGCATCTAGTGGAAGAAGGCTTTTTCTATAGTAAATAAACCAAGCAAGGGATAATGTTAGCTCTTTTTCTTAAATAACACTGATTCTGGGAGCCTTCAGCTCTCCCTTCTCCTGGCACTGGCCCCAGAGAGGGCTAGCTGGACCTTAGCTGGCATTTGACCTTCTCAAGCAGACTGGAGCCCTGGACATGGGCTTGCCTGGTGCTTTCTGTGCCATTGAGCACCAGCTGAAGTGTCAGAACCCTCTCTGGGTTTGGCAGCATCTCCCAGTCTTCCCGGTATCAGTGGAAATGGGCTCCCTGCTGCTGGACACGTGCTGGGTGTACCAGTGCATGCAGCCACAGCATGTGCAATGCTTTGGGCACGTGACTCATTTGTCATTTACAGTTCTGGCCAAGCCCCCAAAAACCATCCCAGAAACTTGGTTCCCATTTCCTCTTCTTCTGTCACCATCTAGGAAAGTTTATTTCCTCAAACCCACAGCCTAATGGTAATTGCTATCCTGAGCCAAGGACAAACATTCAGCCTGCTTTCTAAGAGAGGTAAAACCTGAGTGCTTCTCGTTGGAGATGGACTTGTTTCCAGTTTAGTTACCTAGGAGAATTGCTCCACATGACAGCCTGGGAAGGAGAGAACCTGTTTGTGTCCTTCAATAGAAGAGGAGCTGGACCTCATAAGCTTCTGGCTGCCAGTGCAGGACAGTCTAGGCTTTGGCAAGGAGAATTACGTGGAGCCGGGGAGGAGGAGGAGCGGGATCCATTTTGAATCCCATATGGGGGATGCCTGTTGAGTGTGTGTTGCTTGCAGGAGACTTCACCAGGGCTCACAGGAGAATATGGAGGGGTTTGGGCAATAAGCCAAGCCAAGCTGGGTTGTATGAAACACAAACAGAAAATAGCAATTTGCAATGCCTCGTAACTCAGTTGAACCTGTAAAGGGCTTCACAGGGCCAGGGAAAGGTTAACCCTTCCATAGCAGTCCTGTCACGTCTCACCTCCTAACCAAAACCACAGAGCCCTGAGAACCCTTTAGAGACATTTGCAGGGCTCTTCAGTGATGGGAAGGGTTAGGTGTAACTTGCTAATTGTCAAGGTTCACATTGCAAGCTTTTATTTTATAGATGTTAAAATTAGAAGGCATGTTTGTGATCCTCTTATCTGGCCATAACAGTTGCTGTATTGAGCCTAATAATGTGTGCGTCAATTCTCTTACATATTTTAGTAAAGTCTTCACTGTCTAAGTGACAGAAACTTCTGCCTCAGTCAGTGGTTGATTACATCTCTTGAAATATCGCTGTTTGTTTCTGTCTTTGTTAGTTACTGGATATTCAGTGGTTGAAATAAGTACCGAGTGGATATCCCTTCCAAAAAGGGAAGTTTCAGTCTGCGGTTGGTTGCATGCTAGTTTTCTGACTGACTTCTCTGGGAAGAAGATGGTAATTGTCATTCCGGGGTTGCTGGAAAGCTGGAGCGAGACCTGTGTGCTGCATTATCACTCTGGCTTCTTTGGTGTGGGAGGTGTCGGTGGTATCCCTGTGGAATGCAGGGAGCAATGACAATGGTAGCATGCTGTTGCTGGCTGCTGTGCCTTCAGAGCTGAGCTGATACTTGCAGTTTGCCACCATGAGTTGAGTTAAATTAGGTGCACCTTACGTATTACAATCTTTGTTTCACATAAGAAATGTTGATCCTGGATGCTTATCTGGAATAGCGTCAGTGTAACTGACTGAAACAGCCACCAAAGGCCAAAGCGTGACAGGAATATGATGCTGTAAAACAAGTCAGCAGTGGGGATTGGGAGTGGGCTCTGACTCCATTAGGTCAGTTATAAACCATCATCAGCTATTTTTCTATTAAAGATGAGGTCTCAGTTAATGAATTGGTGTGTGTGGGAATTAATGCTGGATGAGTCCCCCTGGGGCTTTTGTGATGAGGGTCAAATAAAATATTAATGGAATTAAAACAAATAATCCCCCACTCTTCCTAAGTACCTTCCGGATGGGTTTCTCTAAGTATTGGCCAGGGAAGGTGTGGAGCCCCAGGAGAGACAGGCTGGTGTCCTTACTCCCATTTCATGGTCTGGGAGATGAAAGCAGTGAAAAGCAGTGACCCTGGGGCCACATGGTCCAGCAACAGGGCTGCACAGGAGGTCTGAGAGTTCTCCTGTCGGGTGCTTTTGCTCTGATCCCTGTTTTCAGCCCCCTTCTCAGAGAAATGGAAGTCATCCAGATTGCTCCTGCATTGCTTGGCTGGAAGCTGATCTTTCCAGGTCTGGGATGGTCTTCAGGAGTCCCAAATCCATAGGCTTCTTATTCACAAAATTTCTCTGTGCTTCCAGATGAGAATGCGGCTTTTTTGTCCGGGTGCCTCTTCCACAGGACACATTGCCTTGTCTTTCAGATTGTCCATTCCAGAGGCTGAGTATAGCAACTCAAATGACAGGCTTGGGAAGGAGAAAGTCTTTTGCGTTACGTGTGTGCAGTGCAGAGCAGTGCAAAAGATCTTCAGCTTGTTGGATTCAAGCAAACTAACTTCAGGAGCAGCATCTCTGAATCATTTCCTCCTGTTCCCAGGCTAACACAATCATGGTACTTTCATACTCCAGAGTAGGAACTGTGTGATATAACAGGATGTTAAATACCTACAGTAAAATGGTTTTGAACGTGGCACAAAGGCGTAAATTGTTCCAGAGGGATCTCAGAAATCTTCCCGCAGCTGCAAAGTGTAAGGATGCTCTGCATCCCTGGGCAGGTCTTGGTCTGGTGCACTGAGAAACATTCATTGTGTTGAGGAGAAGGAGACCCTGGCAGGCACTCCAGGCTAAACAGAGCTGATGATGTTTGTTGTCATGCAAAAGCAAAGCTAAATGTGTTTTCTCGCATCGATTTGTGTACCTTGGGCATGGAACATCCCAAGCAAGACTTGTCACATTTTCTGCATAACATGGTGGTGCACGAGTGCGTGTGGATGTGCTCTGGAGAGGGCAGGGCTGTGCAGCGCACTTCAGCAAAGGCCACTGGGGCTCATAATACAGGGCTAGCGAGTGACAGCACGTGGCCAGGTAAGAGTGGTGTAACTCTCTGCGCTGGCAACAAGTGTGAAGAAGAACTTAGAAAAATTGTAATTGGGAACATTCTAAAGCACTTTCCTGTTATTTTTTTCCCAAGGAAATGAAAATACTAAAATTATTCCAGAAGACTGTTAACATCCTGATAACCATTCCTCCTTGCATCCTCCAAAGCAGTGTTATTGGGCCCTGAATCATAGAATTAGATAATCACAGAATGGTTTGGATTGAAAGGAACCTTTAAGACCATCCACTTCCAACACCCCTGCCATGGACAGGGACATTTTCCACAAGACCAGGTTGTTCAAAACCCCATCCAGCCTGGCCTTGCACACTGCCAGGGTTGGGGCATCCACAGCTTCTCAGGACAGCCTGTTCAAGTGCCTCATCACCCTCAGAGTGAGGAGTTTCTTCCTAATCTAATCTAAATCTGCCCTCTTTCAGTTTGAAGCCATTGAAAATGAATACCTCACATTGTGCACATATAACTCCTAGAAATTGGAAATCAGATATGCCAGTGGGCAAATCTTTTCCCTCACTGATGGGAAAGTTTATGGCATTCTTGGTACACATCCTTGAGTCTTTAAATAAGGAAACAATAATAATTGTGTTATATTTCTATAGCAAACCACGGAAGGATGTTCTGTAGTCCACTCAGTCTTTCTCCCCGCTCTCCTGCTTGTGTGCCTTTCAGGATTCAGCGGGAACTTACTGCAAGGCTGGTGTAAGCCCCACTTCCAGAAGAACTGCCCATCTCCGTCTCCTCAGAAACAGCCGAAGGGGGTTGTGGAGTCATAAAAATTTATGTTTTCATCAAACCGGGCCAAGGAGAATGGGGGTCCCACACCCAAAAGAATGAAGACACGACAGAACAAGGACTCAGTACGTGAGGTGGGACAGCGGGGTGGGACATGAGAGCCGAGCTGGAGCTGCGGGTTGGGACTGAGGCTCCCTGCGAAGCTAGTAGGCATGAGTTTGGCACAGTGGGGAGTGCAAGGTCTTCAGGGGCTTTGGGAGGAGTGCAAGGGGGTCAGGGGCTTTGGGAGGCTGGGGACAGGACAGGAGTGATGGGAGATGCAAAGCAGGACTGACACAGTGATCCCTCTCTTAGATGTCAATGCGGAGTGGACGGAAGAAAGAGACTCCAGGGCCCCGAGAGGAGCTCAGGTCACGGGGTCGAGCTTCCCCTGGCGGCGTCAGCACCTCCAGCAGTGATGGCAAGGCTGAGAAATCCCGACAAGCTACCAAGGTAATACCAGCTAGAACACAAGTGTGGGGTGGCCAAGGACTGCCCAGACTGGGTGGGATCCATTTGAGAGTCCAGGGACACAGACCAGAAGAGATCCATCAAGGAACCGATGCTGGGTTAGCTCCCTGAAATGGGCAGGATCTCTCTTTGCTCTTATCCTCACCACCTTTTTCTTTCCTGAGAACTGGTATCCAGTCTCACCAGACCCTTTTAGTGCTAATTTTTGCCATATCCTGGCTCCGTGTTGCTCTGCTAGTGTCATCAAGACACGTGCCATGGTGGCTGTGTCTCACCTGCTGCAGTCTGTGAAGGCCTGTCACGTTGGAGAATTTCCCTGTGACCCCCCACCCCCGTTCTCCTTGTTCTTTCCTTGCAGAAAGGCCGGTTGGAGGAATCCTGCACCCCCAAGAACAGCAAGCAGGGCCGAACAGAAGAGATCTCAGAGAGTGAAGGGGAGGACACCAATGCTCCCAAAAAAACCAAAACTGAGGTGAGTTCTCCCTGCTATGATTGCTGGCATGTCCCAGGTCCAGAGCAAAGGAGTCTCCAGTTCCCTACCTGTGCTGCTCGTGCCTGCCTAGCTCGAGATTTGTGCTGCTTCGGAGTCCCCGACACCTTGGGTTTTGCACTGCAGCTCTTCCAACCTAAATGGCACCTGCCTGGCTACAAAAATGTCACCAGGAGTGATGACTGAGCAGATGGAGGCTCTCTGTCGTGTTCAGGGGGCTGCTGTGCTCTTGGAGCTGGGAACGTGCCTTGCCTTTCCCATCTTAGTGGCAAGAGCCTGGCTCTGTGTGCAGCCACAGGTTGGGTCAGAGTCAGTCTCTTCGGATCCTCCAGCGCAGTGTGAAATGGAGGTGCTTAAGTCATGGTGGGTTCCAGGTGACAGTCATGCAAAACCTGCCCATGCATACACACAGTTGCGGCAGGGCTTTTCCAAACACCAGCAGCACCAGGCTCGATTGGTGGTTGGGTTGTTGGAAGAATCAGCTCTTGTGCTTCTCCATGCCCTGTTGGACTGTTAGGGAACTGGCCTTAAAGGCCTGCAAACAAGGGGATATTTGCTCCTGTTAAGAGGTCATTGTAATTAAACCACCGTGGTTACACTTTTGTAGTTTCTCCACATGGACAGTCTGTTCAGCTCAACAGTGATGTTTTTTTGGTTTAGCCTCCCTTGCAAGAGTGGCACTTGTTAATTACCCTTACCCATGATGACTGCTTAATCACCAGTGCACATTGTCTGAGGCAACAGGTGATGGGGAGGAGCAGGGATTGGGAAGCACAGGGGGAACTCCTGGAAGTAAGGAGTAGAACAGTGAGAGGAGTCTGGAGGGGAGCTGATGTCCTTGACCAGGGAGAGCTCTGCAGGGGCAAGAAGAGCGATTCTGGGTCTGTGGTCTGTACTGGGGCCACTGTGGTGTGTGCTACTCCATGCCACAGGTGATACCATGTCCTGGCCAACAGCCCATCACCGGAGGTGGTGGTGCAAGGACTGTCGTATCTCTTCCCTCTCAACTTTGTGTGTAGCAGTTCCCCTGCCCTCCCTCACTGCCTCTTTACAGAGGGTACCCATCGTTACCTCCTTCCTGAACATGGAATGCTCATGAAGGACCCGAGAGCACTGGAAGGGGAGGCAGGAGGACTGGTGCTATTTATACCTTTCCAGACAATGCCCCCTTTCCTCTGTGAGGTTTTCTAGTGCTAGGGATGGCAGAGAAAGGTCAGAAAACAAGTTTTCTGGGAATTTGAAGTGTCACATGTGGTCTGGGAAGCCTCATAATGCTGCTTTCCTCCTCCATCCTACTTCAGGAGTTGCCCTGTCCTCCATCCCCATCTGATGTTGACAGCCTTGATGGCCACAGCTTCAATGATGAGATGAGCAGCGACCCACGGGACATTGACCAGGATAACAGGAGCACCTCGCCCAGTGTCTACAGCCCTGGGAGCGTGGAGAATGACTCTGACTCATCTTCTGTGCTGTCCCAGGGGCCGTCTCACTCCTACCACCACCCTCCACTCTTCCCCCAGAGCCCGCCGGTAGCTCCCCCTCCCGACAGCCTGGCCCGTCCACCAGAGCCCAGCTTTGGGCTCCCAGGCGAGGTGCACCCCCAGGGACCCCCTGCAGGAAGTTACCATTCCCAGCTGGAGGGCCAGCCCTCCCGCATTTTCCAGGCTCAAGCCCCACAGACACCTGCCTCCTCCTCCTCATCCTCCTCCTCTGCTGTTGCTGCCCCTTCTGCTCCCCCTTCCTCCTCCTCATCCTCTTCCTCCTCTTCCTCCTCCTCTTCCTCCCACACTCCCCTTTATCCTACGGCCAATGTAGTCCAGGTTGGGGCCAAAATTGCCAGTGGAGTGGGGGGGCTCCCAGCATCAGGGGCTCGTGAGCAGACCCTCAGCGCCAAGCACAATCCACCACCCACCACCCCAATCTCACTGGCATCGGTAGGAGGAGGGCTCCCCCCTCAAAAGACGCCCCCAACCAACCCTCCAGCTGCCCCTCCAGCCTCAGCCCCTTCCTTCCCCCACGTCTCCTCCAACCTGCCTCCCCCGCCAGCCCTGCGCCCCCTCAACAACGCAGTGGCCGCCTCCAGCTCCCCAGGGATGGTGGGGCAGGCCCTGAGCAGTCACCTGCCCTCGCCCCACGGCATGGGGCAGGAAAAGGCACCGGCCTTGGCCCCGTCCCGCTACCCCTACGCCCCGCCACCACTGCCGCCCTCCAGCTCCTCAGCCCAGTACCCCCAGCCCTCCCCGGGCCAGCCCCTGCCCAGCTACAGTGCTTCCTACGGGCACTCCTTCCCCCCGCCCAGCGGTCTCTCAGTGTCCAGCCAGCCCCCCAAGTACACCCAGCCCTCCCTGCCCTCGCAGCCCGTCTGGAGCCAGGGGCCGCCCCCTTACAGCCGCCCCCTGGGCAATGCCAGCTCCCACCCTGCTGCTCCTTTCCCTGGCCAGTCTCCCCATCACCAGCAGCCACCCCAGCAGCACCACCACGGCCACGGGAGCAGTGGGGGTGTCTCCCCAGCAGCCTCAGCTCCTCCCCAGCCCCCCGGGGGTTACCCCCACGGCCTGGAGTCCAGCAGCCATCACCCTTCCCATCCCACCTACGGGCTGCGCCTCTACCCTCCACACAGCCAGGCCACCTACAGCCAGGCTCCTTCCGCCACTGCGGCCGCCACCCCTTCTTCCTCCTCCTCCTCATCATCCTCCTCCTCTTCCTCTTCCTCATCCTCCTCTGCTGCCTCTTCCCAGGGAGGCTACCCCAGCATGTGCACACACCCACCGGGACAGAGTCCCGCCACCTACACCTTTCCTCCGCCGCCACCCCCCTCCCCTGCTCATGGGGCTGGCCCTCCGGTCACCTCCGCTGCCACCACCCTCTCCACCGTCATCGCCACCATGGCCTCCACCTCTGCAGTCCCCTACAAGACAGTCTCGCCCCCCGTGCCCCCGTCAGCTGTGGCCCCATATGGGAAGCAGGCAGCCTCCCCTGTCCCCACCTTCCAGCCCCCAGCCCCCTACAAGCCAGGCTCACCCCCCACTTCCTCAGCTGCCCCCTTCCGAGCAGCCACCCCTCCTGGCTACCGGGTGGCCTCTTCCCCTGTGGCAGGGGGCTACAAAGCTCCCTCACCTGCCCCCTCTGCCCCAGCATCCTTGCCAGGGAGCATGGCTGCCCCGGCCCCTCCACCGCCCCCACTGCCCCTCAGCGCTGCTCAGATCAAGCAGGAGCCGTCGGAGGAGTATGAGCCCCCAGAGAGCCCCGTGCCACCTGCTCGCAGCCCCTCGCCGCCCCCCAAGGTGGTGGATGTGCCGAGCCATGCCAGCCAGTCAGCCAGGTGAGGGGAGACTGGTTTGTCCACAGGATGGGGAGGGACATATGGGGCGGGGAAGAGGTGCAGCTGTGCCCTTTTGCCTTTTTCATGATGCTCTTCACATTCCCACAGTGACTTTCTCACAGTACCTTTCTGTGTCCCCATCCTTGCTCACCAGCCCTGTCAGCACTGATAGGCTTCACCTCTCATCCCCAGATTCAACAAACACCTGGACCGTGGCTTCAACTCCTGCTCCCGCACAGATCTGTACTTTGTGCCCCTTGATGGCTCCAAGCTAGCCAAGAAAAGGGCAGACTTGGTGGAGAAAGTGCGTCGAGAGGCTGAGCAGAAGGCTCGTGAAGAGAAGGAGCGTGAACGGGAACGGGAGCGGGAGAAGGAGCGGGAGCGGGAGAAGGAACGGGAGCTGGAGAGGAGTGTGGTAGGTGTGGGGGTCCCACTGCCGCAGCGCAGCCAGGGCGGATGCTCAAGGGCCCCCTCGGCCGCTCCCCGCTGGGACCCTGAAGCCGGTCTCTCTGCTCTTTTGCAGAAGATGGCCCAGGAGGGCCGTCCGGTCGAGTGCTCGTCCCTCGGGCCAGTTCCCCACCGCCCCTCCTTCGAGCAGGGCAGTGCTGTAGCGACTGTTCCCCCATACCTGGGCCCCGACACCCCGGCTCTGCGCACCCTTAGTGAATATGCCCGGCCCCACGTCATGTCCCCCAGCAACCGCAACCACCCCTTCTACGTGCCCCTGGGCGCCGTCGACCCGGGCCTGCTGGGGTACAATGTGCCAGCCATCTACAGCAGCGATCCAGCCACGCGGGAGCGGGAGCTGAGGGAGCGGGAGGCCCGTGAACGTGACCTGAGGGACCGGGACCTGCGTGAACGTCTCAAGCCTGGCTTTGAAGTCAAACCAGCAGAGTTGGAGCAGCTCCATGCCGTGCCAGCTGCTGCCATGGATCCGTTCCCACGCCACGGCGGGCTGAGTCTGCAGACGGCCCCCGGCCTTCATCCCGCTTTTCCGTTCCACCCAGGGCTGGGCCACTTGGAGCGGGAGAGGCTGGCGCTGGCAGCTGGCCCGACCCTTCGTCCCGACATGTCCTACGCCGAGCGCTTGGCAGCGGAACGCCAGCACGCCGAGCGGGTGGCTGCTCTCAGCAATGACCCTCTGGCCCGACTGCAGATGCTCAATGTGACACCTCATCATCATCAGCATTCCCACATCCACTCCCACCTCCATCTCCACCAGCAGGATGCCATTCACGCAGGTAAGGGCCGCATGGTGGTGGTGCCTTGCACAAAGCCCTGCTTTCTGTCCTACTGTGCTTCCTTGTGCTCTCTCTTTCTGGCCCTGGGGAACCCTAAAAGCTGCTGAGACTAAACTTTGAGGCCATAGATCTTTAGCCAGAAGAGCCCAACATCATGGTCATTCTTGCTCTCTCTCCCATCCCACGAAAGGCACTGACACTGCTGATCAGCAGCCAGCAGAATTGCTCGCACAGTGTCCTTTTGTTCTGGATCTGTGGGGCTCAAGTACGAGTGCTGGAGTCCCACTGACTGCTTGGATGGTGCTACTGTGCACTGCATTCCTTAGATTGGGTTCTGCAGAGGGAGCGGGAGCCCTGCTAGAACTGTTTTGGCAGTGTCCTTAGGACGAATGAAATGTTGGTTTTCAGGTTTGCTCCTATGGCTCTTGCTGCAGATAGTGGGGTGGGTGGGGAGGGGATGGGATGGGATGGGATGGGATGGGATGGGATGGGATGGGAAAGGTGGGCTAATCATAAGGAACTGGAGGCTGCTGTTTTTCAGAACTGAATGGTGGTCCCTTCCATTTCCACATCCTACAGGAAAGCGAAGTGAAAAGTTTAGGGATGAAAATCTCAGGGAAGCAAAGCCCAAGCTACAGTGCAATAGGAAAAAATTGTTAACGCCTGCTCAGGTGCTGTAAGCGTTCAATGGGGTCTGGTGTCAGTCACAGACGCTTGCTCTCGGCAGCTGCAACTGCCCGGAGAGGACACCAGGCACAAATGAGTGTCTATTTTCTCTACAGTCTATGGCTGGGCACCTTACTCTGGCTGTGAGTCCAAACCACTAGAAAGAGAATCTGTCCTGGTTGAGACCTGGAAAAGAAAGCACCCAATACAAGCATGCCCATGAATGGCCGTCAGGGTAACAGATGGGCATGATATGGGTGCAAACCTGATTGCAGAGCAGGTCTTTGCAGAACCCTACTGAACTTTCAAGGAGCAGTCCTTCTTCCTGAGGAGTGTAGGGACAGAGCTCTGCCAAACTGGTTCACGTGAAGCTCAATGCTGGCCAAAAGAGTAACACTCAGGAGGAGATTAAATGAAATCATTCCACCCCTAACACACTCTGACCCAATCTCTCCATATAATTTTATGAGGCCTTGTGCCTGTCTCTTACCTGCTACAAAGCATGGGACAATTATCTTGCGGTGTCTTTTCTTCACAGCCTCAGCCTCTGTTCACCCTCTAATTGACCCTCTTGCCTCGGGATCACACCTCACCCGGATACCATACCCAGCTGGAACCATCCCTAACCCTCTCCTGCCTCACCCTCTACATGAGAATGAAGTGCTGCGCCACCAGCTCTTTGGTAAGGAAGTTCACAGGGACTGCTGTTCTCCTCCAGAGAGCATCAGCAGAGTTCCGAGGGGCAGGTGTGTTGTCAGGGGTCACAGGACCACACTGAGGTCTGTTAAACAGAGCTCTGGCTTAGCGTAGATCAGGCTTGTGCTGTCAGGATGAGCAGGTTTGCATGTGGGCAGGGATGGGAGTGCAGTAGTCTTGGGTTTTGACTGAGCTGTGGGGCTTTGGATGGAGTGTTAACTTGTTTCTTCTCTGTGTCACCTTTGGCTGCAGCTGCACCCTACAGGGACCTGCCGGGTTCCCTGTCGGCGCCCATGTCAGCGGCGCACCAGCTGCAGGCCATGCACGCGCAGTCAGCTGAGCTGCAGCGCCTGGCTCTGGAGCAGCAGCAGTGGCTGCACGCCCACCACCCTCTGCACGGCGTGCCGCTCCCCACGCAGGAGGACTACTACAGGTGCGGGGAGCTGCTCTCTCCTCATGAGAACACCTACAGGCCCAGCCCTGGCCTGGGGCTGGCACAGGCAGTGGGAACAGGGAAGCATTGCCCATGGAGTGGGTGACTGCCCAAGCCCACATTGGGAGCAGGGATGCTTTGCCATGGGGCACAGCTGTCAGCTGGCCACCAGGAAGGCCGTTCTTGGGAAGTGGCTATTCAGTGGCTAATCCCACTCTTCCTCTCTGAGGGGGGAGATAACTTACATGTTCTTCATGTATGTTAATACAGTTATGACTAGCCAATACCCATGCCGAAATACAAAACATTTGTAAGGGTTTGATGGTTTTGCCAAGACGAGGCATTCACAAATGCACAGGGAGGCACACTGGGAAAGAGAGAGGTGCAATGTTGCACCTTTTCAATAGTATCTCCTCCTTCAAGGATTCGCAAAATTTCCCAAGCCAGCAGTGTCCTGTGGGTCTAGATGAACAAAAGCAGGGGAATGTAATAAATTGCCTTTTTCCCTTTTGCTATCACCTTGTTCCTCTTTTTCATCCTAGCCACCTGAAGAAGGAAAGTGACAAACCCCTTTAAATGGACTTCTACTGTCAATTTGACATCGTTGTGTCTTTCTCTCAAGAGGAGCAATCAATCAACCAACCAAATCCTGGGGGAGGGGAAGCTGCAAAGTGACACATTGTGATCCCACCATGCAGTAGAGTACAAGAGAAGATAACAAAAAAGTACAGGATGGCATCCTGGGAACAGAAAGTGGAGGAGAGAAAGTGGGGAGGGACTGAAACACCGCTAATGGACCTGAAGCGATCGGTATGTGATTTCAGCTGAGCTCTGAAGAGAAGAGAATCGGCATTGCACAGAGTTCAGAAAGACAAAGACTGTTGTGAATTCAGAGTGGCAGCAGCTCCATCCTTTGTTGTGGGGGAACAGTTGCATTAAATAAAAAGTTGCAGAGCATTGCAGGACTTAATGTACAGGATGCTCCTGCCTTTTCTGCTTCTGCAAGGAGGAGGTGCAGCCAAGAAGTAACTGCAAATCCAAAAGAGCCTTTTTTCAAGATGCCTCCTTAACACCCCACCCCTCTTTAGGTGTAAGATACTGCTTAGCGATACAGAAAAGCAATGTGGAACTTTTTCAGATTAGCCAGAGCAGCTTCCCATTCTCCAACATCCCTTCAGATGCAAAGAAAGCGTTCCAGGCCCCTTCCTGAGTGGCCTCTCCTGCCTGCGGAGGGTCCGGTCCCAGTCATCAGGGTGCAAAGCACCGCAGGACTCTTTGCAGGACGGTGGCTGTGTTTTCCCCAGCTGATGGGAACGGGCATGGCCACGAGGTGCAAAGCACCAGGAGACTATTTTGGAGACTGCCATCACCACCGTGACCCCTCTGAACCCCATGGGGAGAGCTGGCATGGCTGAGCGGTAGCACTGCGTCCTGGGACTGTCTGTAAGATGGTGGCTGCCCCTTTCCCCTCACCCATCCTAATTGATGTACTTTAACTCATGCACATCCTATTAGACGTGGCAGTTTTATGTAGCAACTTGTGACTCCCTTGCCCCTGCGTGCGTGTTCTGATTTCACAGTTGTATCTCTTGATTGGTCCCCCATATATATATATATTTACTTAACCATTAAAAGAAAAACCAACCGACAACCCAGCTATGGAAAAGAAAAAAAAACAACCACCCAAACGACGTTCCCCACGCACTCCCAAGCCCCGACACACATTCTAATAATTTATATATATAAATATATATATGAAGCTCTTAAAAAAAGGGAAAAAAAAAGACAAAAAAACCCTTCCAGAAACGGGACTCCGGTGTGTTCATTTCTTTTCGCTGGGGCCGGGAGGGGAAGGGCAGGAGCACCCTTTCCCGGTGAGAGCTGGACGGGGCTGGGAGTGGGCACGGCCTCGGGAAAGGCGCGGAGGAGCCGCTGGGCAGGAGCCCCGCCCCCCGCGGGGTGGGGCGGGGTGTGCGAGCCTCGGGCCAATGAGAAGCGGGCGATTTGCATACGGCCCGGATGGCACGGCGGGGCCCGTTCGGCGGCGGCACAGGCCGCCGGTGTGGGCGCGGAGCGGTGCGGTGGGCGGCACCGGGCCGAGGACCCACGGGGGAGGCGGCCGGTGAAAGAACCGGCCCTCGCCCTCACCCTGGTGTGAGTCGGCCCAGACGGCCCCGACGCGCGGGTGGAGTTTCTAGCAGTGATTTCAGCTCTTTTAGAATTTGTCCAGCAGGTTTCCCGCGCTCGCGGGAAGCCGCTCCCACACGTCGGTGTAATGGCAGAACGGGGCGGGGAGGCGCAGGCGCGCTCGGCGCGGCGCGGGCAGGAGCC
>VYZT01010556.1:49177-75012 GCA_013400735.1 Pomatostomus ruficeps
AGCCCCCGGTGCCTCCGGCGCTGAGCGCGGAGCAGGCGAAGGGTGAGTGCGGGAGGCGCCGTCTCCTGGGCGGGGTGGTGGTGGAATGCTCGAGTCGCTTGGCTGGGTGTGGGAGGGCGGCGGGTGGCTGAGTGCCCGTGTCTCGCAGCGGTGCTGGCGGAGGTGATCAAGGCGTTCGGGGCGCCCGAGAACGCGCAGCGCATGGAGGAGGCTCGGGACAACGCCTGCAACGACATGGGCAAGATGCTGCAGTTCCTCCTGCCCGTGGCCACCCAGATCCAGCAGGACGTGATCAAGGCCTACGGTTTCAGCAGCGACGGCGAAGGTGGGTTGTTCCCCCGCTGGGCGGGATGCTCCGGGCCCGCCGGGGCAGCGGGGCGTCCCGCCCACCCCCTTTCCTTGTAGGGGTCCTGAAGTTCGCCCGGCTGATCAAGTCCTACGAGTCGCAGGACCCGGAGATCGCCAGTATGTCGGGCAAGCTCAAGGCCATGTTCCTGCCGCCCATGTCGCTGCCACCGCACGGGGCCGGCACCAGTGGAGTTGCTGCCACCTGAGCCCACGGAGTTCTCCCGGTGCTCCGGATGCTGCCCTCCTTCTAAGGTGCAGGTCGTGCCCGCCCTGGGAATGGGGCACTTGAACAAGGGAAATGTTGACCTGGAAGAAATGGGATGCTTCGTGCCCACTCGTTTGTCTGCTGGTGAATAAAACGTGTGTTGAAAATGCCGTGTTTTATGAATGGCCGTGAGCTCAGCTGTGCTGCTTCCTGGTGCAGAGGCAGGTACGGCAGTGCTGTCTGCATGCCACCTGCGATGCTGCTTTGGGAGGCCTAGTATGTACCATATTCTGCAAAAAAAATTGTGCAGAGCCTTAGTGTGAAGCCCTAGGATTTGATATCAGTGAGACTTTTTTTTTTAGTAAGAGGCATTAACGACTTTACAAGGGCAAGCATTTTCAGATGTGCTGTTTGAAACATACTAGGAAATGTGTCCCTCAACACAATCTAGTACTGTTCAGCAAGTGCTGTAAGTGCCATTGAGGCCCCTGTCCCCAGCAGGGTCAGTACTAATTTACTCCTGTTCCCAGAGCCTGTGTCTGCCTTGTTTTGTGGCTGAATATGCAATCCAGCGCATTATCCTTAGTGATAAAAGCAGCGGCTGAGCGTGGGAGGGCTGGGCTTGCCCCATTTGGCTGCAGCCTGGATTAAAACAACATAAACAACATAAAATTTTTATCTCACATTCTTTGGGACTGTAGAGGGATCAACCTTGTAGTGCAGCCTTATTCCATTGCAATGTTTTCTTTCCAATGTGGTTCAGAGGGACATCAGGTATGTCTGCTTGTAGCCGCCTGCCCTGTGTGCCTGTTGCCCTTGGAAGAATTGAGGTCTTTGCTGATGGGGGGAAAGGGCTAGGGGTGACGGAGCCAGGCCTGGGAGAGCCGGGAGCTGCAAGCCAGGTGTGAGAGAGCTGCGTCGCGTTCTGCCTTCTGTGCTTTCAGTTACAAACCGGGCAGGAATGCAGCAAGCGAGGGCGTGAGCTCAGTGGATGGGAGGCAGGAAGAGCAGTTGGTCCCTTCCGTCTCTGTCTACCTCTCCGAGCTTGGCCGTGGCCTTCCTCCACCCTTCTGATTATTCATTAACTACGGTCCAGGAAGTGCTTTGCAAATGGTGAAAATTAAGCCGTCGGCTTGATGCCTGAGGTTTGCCTCACCTGGAGCTACCTTCTTAGTCCGCCCGGGAGCAGGCGGAGTTCGGGACTTCGCCTGTGCGGATCAGACACAGGTGAGTCACGGGAGGTACTGCACCCGCGAGCACTGCCAGCTGCCGCTCACCGCCATGAGCATCCAGCCCTGCCGGGAGGGTGCCAGGCCACCTCTCCTCTATCAGGGTCTTTGATCTCTCTCCCAAATTCGTCTCAAGATCCTGTCTTGGTAATTCCAATATTGCTTTATTTTCTTTAGTAGGACCCCCTTGGTTGAGGGCTGTGGTACTTCCTCCACCAGCTCCTGTCAGTCCTCCATCAGTGGGGATCTGAGAGACAAGACCCTGATGCCATCCCGTGGGTGAGTGCTGTGAATGCTAGTTAGGGCAAGGAAACAAGAGTTGTTGGTGAGAAAAATAAAAATAGCAGTAGGAATCAGGTGCAGGAAGGAAAAAAAATCCACTTTCCAATAGGAGCTGCAGGGTAGCCAGAGGATTGGAGCTCGTGGTTTAGATCATTACTGTTGCTCCTCACTTCTTACGATAAGGAGCAAGCAGGGTTTGTGATGCCCAGTCCACTTCAGTTCCTCTGCCACCTTGCAGCATCTCTGAATGGGTTTGCAGAGAGAGAGGTCAGCTGCCTGGCTTTTAAAATCCTGGTTATTCCTTTATTTGCTGCAGTCTTTCTAGCCCTTTATGGAATGAAGAGCGGGACATACAATCCTCACAGTCCAAATGGGCACTCTGTTCTGGAGACTGCCATGGCAGGGTGTCAGGAAATGGGATTTGCACTGGCATTACTCCCTGGTAAGGATTTGGACAACCATGGTGGTGCAGCACTGTCCTGGAGCCCCATGGCCTGATGGAGAACATCTAGCTTTGGCAAGTCACAGGAAGATGGTCCATCTGCCCATTCCCAGGTTGCCTTTGCTCTGCACTAATGACTGAACTACAATGGGGTTCTGTACAGAACAGCAAAACCTCCTGTCTGAAATCATCCCAGTGCTGAGATCTAGAAGTAATAAGTGCAATGCTCATGCTCAAAAGGGGCTCCAAATTATCTCTCCCCAAACATGAGGGAAGCATGGAACAATAAAGCCATTATCTGAGCAAGAGGATACACAGTATAATGGGGAAAGCAATGAACATGATATTAAAGAAAGAGCGGACATCTACTTTTGTAAAGGCAAATTGGGTCCTCTGAAACTGAAAGGTTTTGAGGGACTTCACCTGCATGTGGATAAGGCAGGTCTGGCCAATACAGTTTGCTTGGATTTAAAGAATTTGACAAGATTTTCTCATCAAAGTCTTTAAATAAAGCTGAAATCATGGCATTAAAAAAAAAAAATCCTCGGATAAAGAATTACCAGAAAATAGTAAATGGAAGGTGGGCATTAACATCCCATTTTTACAGCAAAGGCATGTCATCAGTGATCAGATCACAGGGGCCTAATCTGAAATATACTCTGGTCAGTATATTCTCAGGTGACCTGGGAATACAGCTTAGTGAGGTGAGAAAATTGGATGATGGTAGAAAGTTATGCAGGATAATAGGGTGGGAGTTGACTTGTGAATAATTTTGGAAAGACCTTATGGCAGTGAATGAGTGGCCAGTAGAACAGCAGATGAAATTTCATAGAGGCTTATGTAAAACAATGTTCATACAGAAAAAAAAAATTTGCCTATGAAACAATGACTGTGAACTAATTGTACCCTCTCTGGAGTGAGACTTTGCTCATAGAAGTCAATGCAGTTGTTAGTTCAATGCTTGGTTGTGGCGAACATCAGAAATCATCACAATCAATGTCAAATGACCAGCATTTTGAACACCACAGTTTGGTGCCCACCTTCACTCTTATCCCCAGAACAAGATGCCAGAACTCGAAATATCTCTGAGAGGGATAGCAGAGGTGGTCAGAGGTGTAGAATAGTTCTGTACAAAAAGAACACCTTAGTAGGGCTGGGGTCTCCAGGCTGGCAAAGAGCTGAGGATGGATACGGATGTTTCAGGTCTGTTACCCCAAGCAGCTTGGAGCGAGAGGGGGAGAAACAGGAATCACTCACTGATCTTCCTTTCTTTACAACAACCAGGTGTGAATAAAAAAGAGATGGCGAGAAGGTTATAAGCAAAAGGAGGGGGCGTTTCTGTAGCTGAGCAATGGAACTCGTTGCCACAGGAGGCAAAATTTGTTACGGATTTGATGGTTGACTCTACAAGCAGCTGCTAACAGAGGCTTAGGAAGTACAAGGGCAAAATAAACTCTATACATAATCCTTCCCTCTGCTCTTCCTTTGACAAATGTTTTGACCTCTGGGTTGCCTGGTCCCACCCCCTGCTCACAGCAGAGCTCACTCCAAAACTAGCTCAGGTAGCTCAGGGCCTTGTTCAGGTAAATCCTGACACCTCCCAGTGCGGAAGTTCCTCAGCTGCTCTGGGGACCTGTGGCAAGTGCTGAACCACCCTTGGGGGGAGCATGTGTGCAGTTTTTCCTGATACCTAATCAGAATTTCCCTTGCTGCCAGTGATGCCTGTTGCCTCTTGTCCTTTTGTTGTGTCCCACAAAAAAGAATCTGACTCATCATCTCTAAACTGCCATGGCCCCTTTTAGGTAGTCTCAGACAAGTGTTAAATCCCTCATTAAGCATCGCTTCTTCAAGCTGAATAAACCCAGCTTGCTCTCTGCTGTGGTCCAGGCCCTTCCCTGCCTTACTGACATTATGCTGGGTTCTTTCCAGTTTCTCAGTGCCTTTTTTTTTTTTTTTTTTTGCAGCAATCCAGATGTAAGTGTCTTTTAATTAGCTATTTCATTTATCTTTTCCTGTAAATTTGTTACTGTGCTAGCTGTGGCCTGGTTCCACGAGGGATTTACAAGATGAGGTTCTAACACCTGTGTTGTACTGAAAGCCAAACAACAGTGTAAGAGTAGTCTCTTTGCTTAAATCTCTTGACCTCTTAATTATATTTAAAAAGTGTTTTAGTGGCTCAGTTATAGTCTTATCATATTTAGTGGCTCAGCTGTTCCATGCTGCAGCCATTTGGGAGAGCGACCTCGAAGATACCAACTGATGGCTTCTCTGCAGTGTTATTTCCCTCCCTTACTAGTAGATTTTAATTAGATGGCCCAGATCAAGGACACCAGGGCAGCTGCATGCATCCAGGCCTTTCCTAAAATGGAAGCAAGTAGAAACATAAACTCATCCTGTAAATTACGTGATACGAGATTTGTGTCCACAAAAATACTGTGAAGAGATTACACTGCACCCTGTGGCTTGTCCTTCTGGAGAATACTGAGTTACATAGGATAAGTGCTCTCCCACCCTTTCTTATTCTGATCTGGGCTCTTTTCTACCTTGCTCTTTACCTGTTCCCTTGTGTCCAACTAATGTTCAGTTCCTCAGAGAGATTTTCTCCTTCAGTTGGTGTAGGGTGTAGGGATGCCTAAGTTTTGGGTTTTGTCTGCCTTGGCTTCATATTGGCTCAACATACTCTAATATTCTTTTGATATCAGGAATTCTCTTTTGGGACTTCTCCCCAGAAGTTCCTGCCTTTTCTTCCTTACCCATAAACAATGCTTGTTTCCTGCTCCTGCTAGACGCACTCTGATTTAGCTGCTGTCTTTCAGGTGCAACTTCTACAATTCTGTGCACAAGTTGTTCCCCTGAGTTGGTCTTGTGCATTTAAAATCTCCTTGGTTTTTAATATCAGTTCTAAGTCAGTACCTCTGGCTCTCTGCAGCTCACCGCACCCCGGGCTCACTATGTGCATGAAACCAGAAGCATTTCTAAGGCAGCTGTTGTAGGTGCCTGGGTTGCCTTTCTAGCAATGAAGTTTAGCTTCCCACTCGTCTCTCCTGTACTTCCCTTTGCTGCTGGTTTCTGTTTTGGCCACGAGTTTTTGTCTAGGTCGTAGCTAGCAGCCTGTTCATCTTTTTGCAGGATTTCCCAGTCTGGTGGTGTGTGGGGAAGTCTGCAGCTGCTGCTACTTGAAATGAGCAAGGCTCTTGCTGTTCCTGCTGCCCACACCACACTGAGTAGCTGAGATGGCCCCAGGGAAAAGTCAGGCTCCTTGGCCAGCTGGATTGCACTCTTAGGCCACTGCTTAGCTCCTGTTCTTTCACCAGACCTGCAGACCTTGAAACCAGTGTTGTGGACAGGGCAGTCATGGGCCACAGCTGGAAACAGCTAGGTAACTGGAATGGTTAGTTTTCCTTCTTTTTTGTGCCTGCTTGTCCAGGTTGTCAGCTTTGGCCCATATGGAACGCTGGGGTCTTGAAGGTCCTCAGCTCATCTGCCTCAGTGCTGTATGGGCTCCCTGTAGGTAGTAGCTGTTTGTCCTGGTCTCTGCCTGCCTTTCTGGGCAGCTTCACCACCACCTCCCACCCTCCCAGTCCCTTTTGAGATACCACTGCCTGTGTCAGTCCCATCCCATGGCAGGCTGGTTTCAGGCAGGTACTGCTGTGCTCAGAGCACTAGCCTGGACCCTGAAGTCTGTAGGTCTGGGTTCACACAGATTCCCCCTCGTGCCTGTACAGAGCATGTAGGACATTTGGGACCATTTGTGTTGCTCACTGGCCTTTTGGAGAAGAAGGGAAACAGAGGACGTGCAGAACTGAGTTTTGTGAGCACGGCCAGAACCCAAGATGCATGCGCAGAGTCAGCCCTTGTGTGCTGAAGACAGGGACCCAAAAATAATACAGGGTATGGGGAGGAAAGACACGAAAGGAGAAGCAGAAGTGTATGCAAAGCAGCTTGGGGCTGCAGAGTGGATGGCTCAGAGCGCTTCCTGTTCTCAGAGGCGCGCGTGCCCAGCTGCGTATGGGCTCACACCTGCCCGTGCCCAGTAGCACTGCACAGCGGGCCAGAGATCAAGGCACCTATCTGGGAAAAGGCGGATGGAGAGGGTCTGAATGGACTGACAGTAGACTTTGGGAGAGATACATGGCCAGCTCCCAAAAGGCACAGGAACAGCGTGGCGTCGGGTGCCCCAGCACAGACCTCCGACTTCCCTTTTCTTACCAGCACGAACTGATTTTTCGTCTGTGTTTTTTTAGTTGCTTTGGTGGCAGCCACTTGGCCACCTCTTTTTTCTCCCTCCACAATGGTGAGGTAAGAGGGTCTGAGAGGTCTGTGTGTGTAAGGAATGGGACTGGGGAAGTAGGATGATCAGGGCAGGGATTGCCCTGGAAGCTTTAATGGGAACCTGTCATAGGCTGGGGGAGGCATCAGGTAGGAAGGGATGCTGCTGCTGGCTCTCACCTGGGGATGCTGACCGGGGACCATTCTTCACCCTACAAATCTGCACAATAGTGCCTGGCCTTTCTTATTCACTTGGTCTTGCTTTTATCTTCTCTACTAGATGGTTTCACCGTGACCTGAGTGGGCTGGAAGCTGAAGCCTTACTGAAGGGACGAGGTGTCCATGGGAGCTTCCTGGCCAGACCCAGTCGGAAGAATCAGGGGGATTTTTCTCTTTCAGTCCGGTAAGTAACTTGGACCCCAGCTTCTGTCTTTGCAGTGTTACATACACAGATTGCCCAAATCCTCACATGTCCTGTGGCATCTTCTTCATCCTGTCTCTCTTCTGTTGAGTTCTTTTCAAGCTGTAAAAGGACCTCAGCTTCCCAGCATCTTCTAGACTCTCCCTCCAGTTGCCCAAGGAGCTTCTCTTTCCAGTCATCCCCATCCATTCATGTGGATAGTTTGCTCTGGTTCCGTGGTGGGAGGTAGTGCAGGAGGACACTTTTCTGCCTCTTTTCCAGTCGCCTCATTGGACTGCGCTGTGCTTTATTCCACAGGGTTGGTGATCAGGTAACGCACATCCGCATCCAGAATACTGGGGATTTCTATGACCTGTATGGAGGGGAGAAGTTTGCCACCTTGTCAGAACTGGTGGAGTACTACACACAGCAACAGGGCTCACTGCAGGACAAAGATGGAACCATCATCGACTTACGATACCCGCTCAACTGTTCTGACCCCACAACAGAGAGGTACAGGGGCAGCAAGGCAGCTGCTGTGTCTGTGATGACATGTTTCATGGCCTCCTTTCTGTCCTGCCTGCATCCCCAGGGCAAATCCTGCAAAAAGTGCCTCCTACCTTTCTTAACCTCCTATGTGTCTATGGGGGCACATAGCTGTACATACCTTGATCCATCACAGCAGACCCAATAGCGCTCTATTTTTACTTCTGGTTTCCGGTTGCCTTTGCTATTTATATACTGTTCCTAAAAGCAAAGGTTGTGGTGTCTGCTGTGGGTCTGCAGTGCTCTGTAGTGGGACATGTTGTGTGGAAGCCCTCAGTCTTGCCCCAAACCTCCTTGGTTATTCTAGGCCTGGGTGACTCACGTAGCTGAGAGCAGGACCATGTTCCCCTGCTATTCCTGGCCTGCTTAGTCTCCTTCCTGTCCCCGCTTTGCATGTGTCTCTGACAGCAAGTTCCTAAATCAAATCAGGTGGTTTTGCCCTTGCATTTTGCTTTCAGGCCCTTTGACGCAGCTCAGGGGAGCTGTCACACCCTGCTCTGAGGTGGATGAGTCCTTCTTGGACAGGTCCTCCTTGGGCACCTGGAAGCTGGGAGCAGAGATACCCTGGGCAAAACATCAGGGTACACCCCAGCTTGCTCTGGGGTTAGGCTGCAGAAGGGGCAGGTCTGCTGCTGGCTCTCCTTTCCAGTTAAGGCCATTGCATAGTGGCCCTGCAGTTTCCTCCCTTCCTTCTGCGGTTGGAAACTTACCCACCCCCCTCCTCGGGCTCTTACGAAAGCTCCTCTCACTCTCTCCCCAAGTGATTTTCCGTCACGTGGCTTTGAAGAGCTGGGCTTTGCTGGGGGAGGGAGGTGTGGGACCCATTAACCCCATCCTACCAGTGGAGGAGAGGCTGGGAGACATCTTTGATGAGCAGGAGGGCCCAACTGATCCCAAGGTGGCATCTTGAGCACATGGTGGCTGAACAGTTCTTTGAGAGGAGGTTCAGACATTAATGACAACCATGCACTGAGAGTCACATGCTACCTCTTGCCATGCGTGAGGTGAAGGTTAACAAAAGTTACTTGCTGAGGCCAATAACTCTGTGGAGCCTCTTGTGTGTGGAGGAATGCATTGCTCTGACCAGATGCAGGGGTGAGTGAATGAATAACTGCCCCAGCTGCCTCTGCGACTGGGCCGTGGCTTCCTGAACTCCATCTCAGTTCTTGGGAACAAATAGCCCCCTAACAATGTGAAGTTCACCAGTACCACGCCAGGCCTTCCCTGTTAGCTGCTCTGCGGGAAGTAAATGCATTCCCAGAGCACCATGGCAAGGCAGGGAACACCTTGGTCCAATGGGGATGCTCCTAACCTTGTGCTAGGAGGAGAGAAGGAGCTGCTGAGTGTTTGCATTGAGGACTGGAATGTGCACATGGATCACCACCTGGTGCTCATTCCTGTGGCCAGGGTGATTGCTGCAGTGCGATGTGCCCAGAGAATGGGAATTATCCTTTGAGTGCAGTGGTGACTGAGTTTCAGAAAGAGGAGTTGCTGGAATGGTTCTTTAATGGATCTGATCTCAACACAAGCATCTGGGTGCTGCTAAATCTGATGGGAGAGTTTCTGACTCTGTGGGGGGTTTTTTTTGTTTTCTTGGCGTTTGAATTTTTAGAGCCCCTTGCAGCAGTAAGGCGACAATCCCAATGATACTGTGAGGTGCTGAAACTCATGGACTACCCTCTCCCAACTGGTGTTCCAGGCAGAAAGTATCACTTACCTGTGCCTTTGTGTGTCACACAATGGATCGCACTTGGTGCTTTCCCACTGTGTCCTCTCGTACCAGCCTTCTGCTCTCTAGGTCCCTTCTGCCTTCACCTCATCCCTTGCACTTTCCTCTTCTTGCCAGCTCTCTACTTTCTGTGTCATCTGCTTTTCCCAAGATCCCGCTCCTCCTTCCCTCTCTCATTTCTTCCTGTCTGTCTCCCCTTTCCTTTCTTTGTACCTCATCCTTCCCCAATGTTGCTGTTCTTCACTCATCAGCTCAAGGGCATCCACTTCCTGCATCTCCACCTCTTTTCTAATCCTCTCTTACTTCTTCCTAGGTGGTACCATGGGCATCTGTCAGGCCCTGCAGCTGAGTCACTCCTCCAGGCCAAAGCCACCCCTTGGACCTTCTTAGTGCGGGAGAGCCTCAGCAAACCTGGGGATTTTGTCTTGTCTGTCCTCACTGACCAGCCTAAACCTGGGTCTGATGCTCCAGCTGGGGCAACCGGTGCCTCTGGAGCCCGGCTCAAAGTCACACACATCAAGATCATGTGTGAGGTGAGCAGTGGGAGGCCAGAAGGAGATGCAGTGGTCTGATGGATGTTACCAACCTGGCTGTCACAATTTCTCCTATTTCCTTCATGTGGGATGAGGAGATTCCAAGGCGGGAATGCAACTGACCTTAAATGAGGTTGGAGGGCAATACACCTTCTCTGGGCTTTGATCCACTAAGACCACTACACCGAGAGCACTGTGCCACAAACTTTGTGTTCTCAGGGCAAACTCGTCTTGACCTCCCTGCCAGAGGAAATGCTTTCCTGGGTGATGCCTATGGATCTGCACTGCCTTTTTCCTGTGCATTATCAGCGTTGTCTATGGGACAGGCTGAGAGAGTGGGGACTGTGCAGCCTGGAGAAAGCTCTGGGGAGATCTTACAGCACCTTCCAGGATGTAAAGGAGGCTTTTGAGAAAGCTGGAGAGGACATGGAGTGATAGGGCAAGGGGGAATGCCTTCAAACTGAAAGAGGGCAGGTTTAGATTGGATATTAGGAAAAATACTTTACTGTGAGGCACTGGCACAGGTTGCCCAGAGAAATTATGGATGCCCCGTTCCTGGAAGTGTTTGAGGTTAGGCTGGAGGGGGCTCTGGGCAACCCGGTCTAGTGGGAGGTGTCTTTGCCCATGGTAGGGGTGTTGGAAGTAGCTGCTCTTTACAATACCTTCCAACCCAAACCATTCCATGGTTCTGTGAATTTATGAGTGAGACATTACACACACTTCCTCTGTTTAGAATGGACGCTACACAGTTGGAGGTGCTGAAATGTTTGACAGCTTGACAGATCTGGTGGAGCACTTCAAGAAGATTGGAATTGAGGAGATGTCTGGTTCCTTTGTGTACCTGAAGCAGGTAAGTCCAGTTTCCTGGTTTTAGGGGCCCATTGGAGGGACTGATCTGCTGGTTTTTTCTGCTTTATGTACCGTTCCTTTTTTTTTCCACAGTGCACAGAGGACACTTTGCTCTCCAGCAGCTTCTCTCTCTCACCTATTGTGTTTTCCCATCCCCAGCCCTACTATGCTACGAGGGTGAATGCTGCTGACATTGAGAACAGAGTTCAGGAACTGAACAAGAAGACAAGTCTGTCTGAGGAGACATCCAAGGCTGGATTCTGGGAGGAATTTGATGTAAGAAACTGCTGCGGGACATTATTTGGCTTTTTGGGAATTCTGCATGCACCACCTCATTCTCCATCCTTGATTTTTTCCTTTACACAAACTTCTTGTGTGTCTTGTCAATTTATTTCTGAAATAAGTCTCTGTTTGGAACCTGTTCCCCTGGGGAATGAGTGTCATCTTTAAGTGAACCCAGTGAGGTGGAAATGTGCTTTTTTATGGTTGGGAGAATGAGTCACCAAGACAGTAAGGGCATTAAACTTGGACTTCTCAAGTCTAGGTTTGGTTTTCACTTCTCTTCTCCCCCACAGCATGCCCATGTGTCATCAGAGCCACCACTGTGCCTCCTAGTGCCCACCTCCCCTGTCATACATTGTGACCTTGCCATGACTATTCTTTCTTCTGCTCTCAGAGCCTGCAAAAACAGGAAGCCAAGCACCTGTTTGACCGTCATGAGGGCCAGAGACCTGAAAACAAGAGCAAGAACCGATACAAGAACATCTTGCCATGTGAGTCTTGCTTCTCCACTATAAAAAAACCCAAATGGACATAGACAGGCAATGAAGAGTTGTCTGAGCCATCCCTGGCCTTGCCCCACTCGGTCCTCCAGAGCAGGTTACGAGGTGTGCGGCACTGAGGATTTAAGAGCTGATGGGGGAAGTCACAGCCTTTTCCTGTCCTTGAAGGAAGGAGGGTTGCATCAGACTCATTAGCTTCTGTGGTGCATCACAGAGGCAGAGGGATGGGGGGATGGAGTGAGACTGGTCTGAGCCCAGAGAGGGAGAGCTGAGGTTATGGGCTATGCACTGGGAATCATGACTGAGGTGGCACGGGCAGGGAGGGAGTTCCGTGTGGCTGGGCAGGGAGTGTCTCATTGCACTGTTTATTCTTTCACTGCACCCCCAGTTGATCACTCCAGAGTCATCCTCCAGGGAAGAGACCCAAATATACCTGGATCTGACTACATCAATGCCAACTATGTCAAGGTGAGACTCTTGAAAGATGGCTGTGTGCCCAAAGCAGGGGAAGGCCTGCCTGCTCCTGCAACCCTCCTGACCTTCCCCTGTCTGCATTCAGAACACGCTGATCAGCCCAGATGAGTGCACCAAGACCTACATCGCCAGCCAGGGCTGCCTGGATGCCACAGTCAATGACTTCTGGCAAATGGTGTGGCAGGAGAATACACGCATTATTGTGATGACAACACGGGAGGTAGAAAAAGGCCGGGTAAGTAGAAGTCTGGAGGTGTTTCTCTTCCCTTTCAACCATTGCTCTGCTTTTTCTCTCTCTCCTGCCTTCTACCCATCCTCATCCTGCCCTCTCTGCCCACACAGAACAAATGTGTGCCCTACTGGCCGGAGCTGGGCAGTACAAAGGAGTACGGTCCCTACCTCGTGGAGAACACTGGGGAGCACGATGCACTGGAGTACAAACTCCGGCACCTCTGCGTGTGTCCGAAGGATAATGTGAGTGTGTCTGACCAAGTGCTGTCATCCAGCCCCTGGGTCTAACAGCCACCATACACCTAAACCTGGGAGCTGCTGGGTGCTGTGATGATGCTGCTGTTTCATCATTCTTGGGGCTGCTGTTCCCACCTGGTTTGGGCTGGAATCACACTGGTGGAATCATCAAGAAGTGTGCAGGAGACAGAGATTCTCTCTGTTTTCAGACCCACCTCTCCCTGTGACAGAGGCCAGGGACAGGGCTGGGTTGCAGTTTTACCAATGGGGTGCTTTGCTGTTCTCAGGGCAAGGCTGTGCGTGAGATCTGGCACTACCAGTACCTGAGCTGGCCTGACCATGGTGTACCCAGTGAGCCAGGAGGAGTCCTCAGCTTCCTCGACCAGATAAACCAGAAGCAAGAGAGCATTCCCAACGCAGGGCCTATTCTGGTACACTGCAGGTGGGTACAGAGGCTGGAGTTTGAAGCATCCTCCATCCCTTATGTAGGGTGAGATACAAAAAGTCTGTCCTGCTGCTTCCAGCTGTACCCCAGGACTTGTGAGTGAAGCATATGCCAGTCCCAATATTTGCTTTTTTCCTCTTCAATGCCCTTAAACCAAATTCTCTACCTGTTGAACCCATGACTCTTTTGTGGCATTGCTGAACAGCTGCTGTGAGAGCCACATCTTTCCCCAGAAGCAGTTGCATTTTGTTCTAGGAGCTGTCTTGCTCTGACCTCTACTTGTCCTTTCCTTGCAGTGCTGGAATTGGCCGCACTGGGACTATCATCGTCATTGATATGATAGTGGAAACAATCTCCACCAAGGGTAAGAGGACCCCAAAGGATCTCAAAGTGAACTGGACTACCCCGTGGGGCTTTGCCCTTAAGTTCAGCTCCAAAGGGATGAAAACTATCAGGTATCAGTGGGAGAAGATCCTGCCTTGGCCCTGAGAAGGTTATACTGCTGGATCTCTGTACCATATCCACTTATTATGGCTTCAGCCTTCCCTGAACTTTGGCTCTTGCTTCAGACTTGAAAGACGCTGAGCAGGGGGAGAGATAGGAGAGATAGGTCTATACAGGAATAAAGTGTCTGGAAGGAGGTGGAAAATTCTTGACTGACCTCCCCTATGGCTGCCTTTGGTAGAGAACTGGGAGAGGGGGCAGTGAACATGTCTGTAAGCTTTTCTGGTGCTCCTTGCTAGGGCTGGACTGTGACATTGACATCCAGAAGACCATCCAGATGGTGAGGGCCCAGCGATCTGGGATGGTGCAGACAGAGGCCCAGTACAAGTTCATCTACATGGCCATCTGCCAGTTCATAGAGGCAACCAAGAAAAAGCTGGAAATTATCCAGGTGAGAAAAGGGGCTCTACTGCCCTGTGAGCCTAAGCTCTGCGTGGTGCTGGCTCTGCGCCGAAGTGCTCTCTTTCACAAGCTTTAAGCTGACACTGAGACCTACAGACTACCATGGTGCAGTAAGATCAGAGTCCCTATTCCTCTCTTCTAAGACTTTTAAATTCAGGGCACAAGTTCATTAGCAGCTCAGGTACCAAGCCCTTCTCAACTGCTAGACAGCAGTAAGTTTTAATGCAGTTACCTCAACTGTGTTCTGAATAATACCACCAAGTGCTGTTCTGTTACAAAATCAGTTTAGGACAAGCAAAGACTTTCCTTTCCTCTTCTTTCCTCTTTGTCTTTCACATCCCAGTTTTGCAGCTGCAAGGTCTTTTCCTGCTAAGTGGTGTCCTCTCTCTCTTCTTGTAGCCTCTGGCAGCATCCTGTGGCTCCTGCTGTTTTAATATTCTTTACTGAAATTTGGCACTTTTAGGCATTCTAGTGCCTCCAGAGATTTGTTGCCCCACTGTTGCCTCCTGTATGAGGCTGCATTTGCAGCTGCTGCTCACCTCTGGCAGTGGCAGACATTGTGCTGAGCCCGGGCACTTCAGCAATCCACCAACTTCCACTGAGATCCTGGCACAAAGTGGGGTTTAACAGTCAGAACTCTTCCATGAAATGCATCTCCCAGACCACATTCTTCTAAGCCTGTTTTTTCTCTCCTGCAGTCTCAGAAAGGCAAGCCAAACGAGTGTGAGTATGGGAACATCGCCTACCCCCCCGCAGTGAGGAATGCGCACACCAAGGTTTCGCGAAAACCCTCCAAGTAAGAGCTCACCTAAAGCAGAGACGCAGCTCTGCCTGCCTCTGGCAAGTCTGCCTGCTGGCTTGGCTTTCTTCTCTTCCTCACTTTTTTCCTTGTTTTTCCCTGGTCTTACAGGCAGAAGGAGGAGTCAACAGTGTATGAGAACTTGGGGAAAAAGGAGGAGAAGGTGCGGAAACAGCGCTCGTCAGAGAAGAAGCTGAAAAGCTCATTAAAGAAAAAATAATCGTGCATTGCAGGTAGCCCCATCAGGGTTTTGAACCTGGGGTGCAGGACTGGAGCTCACATCCCAGCTGGCCTGTCTCACATTCCTTGCTCTCGGACTGGAACAAAGCCTTCCCCTTCTCTTCTGCGCCAGCTTTCAGTGCCCTGAACCAGAGTGTCTTCCAGCTCAGCTGACCAACTCCATGGTCCCCTGCCTGTGCAGGCGAGCAAAGTCTCTCACTGCCCCCTCATCATCCATTAGCAGGAAAGAGTCATGCCCCTCCTTTCCTTGCTCCCTGAGCACTGGGGCCCGAACTCATCTTTGCTGTGTCAGCTTCAGCAGAATTCTCAGGGAAGAGCTAAGGAAGGTCATCCCAGGAGCTACTTCTCTGCCCACCGCTGAGTTACATTTTAGCCTGTTTGTGTTTCCTGAAGCCTCAGCTTTTCAAGTATGGAGGTTTTGGCCTGTTTCAGCTCAGCTCCACTCCTCTGCAATTCAACAGACTTCCTCTTTCCTGAATACCAACCTTCTGCCCCTTTTCCTTCTACTATCTCATCCTTCACCTGGATGCTGTAAATATACCAGAATTTGATGTGATGGCCATGTTTTCTTCTTTGTTTGTAAATAAACTTGTATTTGTTTGACTACTGCATCCCAAAAGGTTTTTTCTGTAATTTCTCTGAGTATAGCTGTACTCCTGATTTGACCTGCAGCCTTGCAAAGACTTACAAAGATGGCTCTAGCTTAGTTTTCCTGATTTCCTGCTGCCTTCAGGCTTCTGAAGAGAAGCTGTGACCAATTATGGTGGCTCCTTGCTGTGAGGCTCAAGTGTTGGTGGTCATCAGGGAAGTCTGAGCACAGAAACTCAGCTGTGAGAAATTCTGACGCAGCTTTTGCACCTGAATTTCACTTGTGGGTTTTCAATACTTGAAAAGACAAAGCCACAGCTGCCCTGACCTCGTGCTGGTAACAGTGCCACTTGCAGCAGCAGCAGCCTGGACCAAAGGCCTCCGGAGCACCCTTCCCACCGTGAGTTATACACAATACACTGGGAGGAAGGACACTGCTTGCTGTCATTGGATATAACAACAAACTTGGCTGGAAGCATTTGGGAGACAGAAGACACTTGGTGGGCAGACCCTCTTTCCATGTGCCGGACTTTAGCTTCCCTTAGCCTGTGTGCCAAATGGCCTGTGTGTGCCTTTCGTAGCTGGCTTTGCAATTCCATTCCCACCAGAGGAAGAAATGGGAAAGGGGCAGTGGGGAAAACAATGGGCAGAAGTAAAAATGGGTGGAGGGACATGTACTGTGTTTCACCTCTGAACAATGCCAGATACCCTCTTCTAAGCAATGGGGAAGGGCCTAAAGTCCCAGTCTAAGGAAACACCTAGCTTTGCCTTAGACTCCTGGGTAGCTTCAAAGGACAAGATCCAATTGTCTTCCTTCTTAAAAAGCTGCCACAGCCTAAAGCAAGGCATACCAAGGGTTAGCTTAAACTCTACCTGAAGCTTGAAAATGAAGACATCTTGTGGAACAAGCTCAGGTTACTGAGAACCTCATTTGTGTTGAAATCCCTGAGTTTAATGTGTCCATAATGTCTACAGAAAATTTAGACTGAACAGGAACTTTCCTGACTGCACATCAAGAAATACAGCACTGACATAAGCAGTCTACTCTTCTTTACATAGGCTCTGTTACACACAAATACTTTGGGGTGACTATTTGAGAATGCATTTTCAAAGCTGGTTCAAAGAATTTGTGCTTCCTTGATGTTGCAGGTCAAAACATCTGGCTATTAGTTATGGCTTTGAGTGCCGCTAAATTTAGACCAGGAATCCATAGATTGTATCTGTTCCTTTAAACATCTTGCACTCTGCTTCACCAGAGGAAGAAGTCCCTGAAGGCTTCTCTCCTTCACTGGAGAGCTCATGTTGGAGCTGTTTGTAAAAAGAGATGGTTGGTTGTAAAAAGACATGGTCTCATGGGTGGCTGTCTTGACCATCATGATCATGAAACAGCTGAGTTTAAAATCTTGGTGATATGAGAAAAACTATAAGTAAAGCTACTCCCCCAGACCTGGGAGAGCAGACTTTAGGCTGCTCAGGGAAGCAATTAGTAAAGTCCCCATGGAGTCTGCTTTTGAGGGTAGTGGGGTACATAAAAGCTGCTCACTTTTTAAGGGCCTCCTTTCAAGAGCACAGGAGCAGGCAATTATGTGTCAGAAGTCTAGCCAGTGAGGCACAGGACTGGCTTGGCTGAGCAGGGATTGCCTTTTGCGACTTAGCAGAAAGTGTATGGAATTTGGGAACAAGGACAGGTTATGCAGGACAGACATACTCTTTGCCACTCTAGGGAAAAATGCCCAAGCTGGCTGGTACTATGGTGGGTAACAAGAGGCATTTTTAAGTATGTTAACAGCACAAGGAAGGCTAAATGAAACACTGGCCTGTCACTTGATGAGGTGGGTCACCTCATCCCCGAATAGGGATGAAGCAGAGACATTCAATGCTGCCTTTACCTTTCTCTGACACTGGTGATGGGCCCTTGGGTGTCCAGAGCACTGGGCTGGATGGCCATGGCTGGGGGAGTGATAAACTCCTGGCTGACTTTGAACTTGGGTGGGATTTGCTGCTGCAACTGAATGCACATAATTCTATGGAGCCCAATGGGATTCCTCCTAGGCTACTTAAGAATTGGCCAATGTGAGACCTCTCTCAGTTATTAATGAACAGCCTTGGGAATCTGGAGAAATTCACATGGAAGCTGGTAAATGTTGTCCCAATTTTCAAGGGGAAAGAAAGAAGATCTTGGTAATTACAGGTCAATCAGTCTGACGCTGCTGCCTAGTAAAACTATGGAGAAAAACAGTCTGGAAGCTATTAAAAAAAAAAAAAAGACTTGAAAGACAACACAGTTGTTGATCGAAGTGTGCATGAGTTCTTGAAGGGAAAGTCATTCCGTACCAACTTAATAACCTTTCACAACAAGGTTACCCACCCAGTAGTCAAAGGGAAGGCAGATGTGGGGGGTTTTTTTTGCTTTTGGCAAAGCTTTTGATAGTCTCACCATATCCCTCTGCACAGCGTTCAGCGTATAGCCAGATTGTACACAATTTCATCCGTATGAAATTTAACAAGAATACCAGATTCTGCACCTGGAATGTTGTAATCCTGAATGTAAATATAGACTGAAGGATGAGACTGGGGTGCAGCCCTGCAGAAAAGGATCTGGGCATTTTGAGTGATGGCAGGCCCTGCCAGGTGTGTTATGCTGGGGTGTACAGGACACAGAATGGTTAACTGGCCCAAGAAGGGAGGGTCCCACTGCACTCAGGTCCAGCCTCACCCCCGCTACTGTGTGCGGTTTCGTGCTCCACAATGCAAGGAGGATATAAAAATATTATAATGTGTCCAAAGGAGGGCTACAAAGACAGTAAGGAAAGGGGTGACTTACAAGGAGCAGCTGAGGATACCAAGTTAGTTCAGCTTAGAGAAGACCAAGGGCTGACCTACAACCTCCTCATCAGGGGCAGCACAGAGAGAGGTGCTGATCTCTTCTCTTTGGTGTCCAGCAACAGGACACAAGGGAATGGCTTAAAGCTGCATAGGGGTAAGTTCACACTTGGGGTGTCACAGGGGTATCAGAAAAAAAGTCTTCATTTACAAGGTGGCCAAGCTCCCCAGGGGAGCAGTCATGACCTTGAGTCTGTCTCTGTTCCAGATGTGTTAGACAACAGTCTCACCTATGGTTTAACTTCTAGGTTGCCCCAGATTTGATGATCCTTGTGAATCCCTTCCAATTCAGGATATTCTATGACCATGTGATACCTCCAAGTCCTAAATCTTAGTATAGGGCAGCCCAGAGAAACAGTGAAGAAGCTACTCCTAAGGCACACAAGATCTTGCTGTTGAAACCCAAGCAAAGCAGGGTTTAGTCAGTGGAGTAAGATTTCTCCTCATCTTTTCAGCCAGGAAAGCAGAGAGGGGGAAGAGCCCAAGGTGTAACAATGGAGGTCAGGACATAGTATAGGGATGCTTCTGTGACCTGGAAAAGCAGGTAAACTTACCCTCACCTGCAGTCCTTACAGGCAGCAAAGGAACCAGCCCTGGTGACCCATACAGCTGTATGAGGATCCAAACCTTCTCCTTCTCTCCCCACACTGTGATGATCTGCCACAACCACGAGTGTATTTCTTTCTTTTGTTCCTTTCCCTTCATCATCCTCATTCTGTTTTCAACCAAATAAAAACTCCGTTCCACCTCCCGCTACATAAAATAACCTCTTTTTTCATGCACTAAGCACACTTGGACACAATATAAATTTGGTTGGGTTTTTTTTTAATTTTTACAAATGTTTGAAGGCATCACTGAGCAGACAGTGACACGAGTAAGATATTCCAGCAGTAACAGGCACCCAATGAATGGCATTGTCCTGAATTCAGTCCCAGGTTCTCTTGGGATCAAGAGTGAAAGAGAAACAAAATTTATTACAAAAAAATGCCTGGTGCTGATGGCAGAAGGACTCCCTCACTTGGCCAAAAAAGAATTTGATATCCTACAGAAATCTAAATATTAATGAAGATTAGAGGCAAATTACTATATCCACATGGGTTGATACCAGTAAGCCCCTCTGCCCCCTCTCCAAACTTCACTGGTGGGATAAGGAAGGAATTACAGCTGCCTAGAGGCAGAGCCCATTCCTGTAACTGAATCACCACAGATGGAGCAGAGGCATGGGGACAAAATCTGGCTACTGGATTAAAAACTTGATAGTGAGGACAAACAATACTAGTGGAGGGAGTTCAAAGATCCTCACTCTTATCTTCTGCTGGTCAGCGACGCTGGTTCTAGGAATCTTCAGCTTCTTTCATTTCTTCCCTTTGAGTAGGAGACTGTCACTGAAAGGGAGACAGAAGGGAGTCATTACTTCAAAAAGCACAAAGCAAAGCTGTACCAGCCCTTCAATATGGATTCTGAGGTATGGGGTGTCACACCCAAAGGATCTGGACTTCCAAGTCCTTCCTATTAGGCAGGGTTTTTTCTCAAAGTCCCTTAAATCTTCTGGAACAAATATGACAGAATCTGGTCAGAGGTGAGGAAGAAGGATGTTATAACCAAAGATCCCACAGAAAAGAAACCAACTCTGGTTTCCCTTCTCAGTTCTGAGAAATCTAAGCTTTTAGCTGCATCCTGTTGGCTCAGTTGGCACTGCCTTTTTCAGCAGACATTGAACAGATCAGGCAAACCCACCACACTCCTGACAGCTCTGAAAGCAGGAAATGGGGTTTTCTCGCATGAACTGGAAAGCTTTAGGAGAATAACAAAAGCATCTTCCCTAGAGACTGTCGGCCCAAACCAACACAAATTCTTGTCATCATCTGCCTGCCTCCTTACAGCCCTGTTTGCATAACCACAGGATGCCCTGTAAAAGTGATAGATCAGAGAACACTCCACAGTTACTCCTGCCTTTCCCATGCAAGGCTCCTTATGAGACACATGGAGCTCCAATTACTGCACACTCCATGTGTATGTTTGTGTGGTCCCTGCAAGGAAACCTTCAAGTTTCACGTCACAAATGGGAACTGAGGTAGAGATTGGAATAAACTTCCTGGGGCCAAAAAGGCCCAGGCCAGAAACATCCCAGGCACCAGGAACAGTTTGTTCCAGTACTAACAAAAGGATCAAAATAGACAGTGCCTTACCTTCCTCTGTGTCAGCCGATGCAGTAAGAGGTGGAGAGCGGGGAAGAAAAAAAACAAGAGTAAATTGATTAGCTTTAATGCAAACCCCCATTTCCATAGTAAGAGAGGCTGCTCCCTACTTGGCTGTATCCTCTGGCATCAGGCTCCTCTCAGAAAAAGATCCTGAGAGAGCTCCAGAAAGGTGAGCAGCTTCCCACAGAGGGTGCAGGCAAACCCAGGCACCCAGCCCCTTTACCTGGTGAAGCCCTCATCCTGCAGGTTCAGTACCAGGTTATCTGCTGTGAGATACACACGGTTTTGTGAGGCAGCAATCTGAAACAGAAATCCATTACAGACATGGCATCAAGGACTAAAAATGCACATGGAGGAACGGCACTAGGAACCTATCTCCCCCTCCAGATACAGAACTCTTGTTTCCTTCACTTAAGATCTCAGTTAAATCAACACAATTCCCTGGAACAACTCTGTAACTTCCTAACTTCCCATCCCAGAGCCATCAGACTTTCTGAAAGAAGTGCTCACTCTGTCTCTCTGTCACAAAGACCGTTGATCCCACATTTATCTGTCACCCCTTCTCAGCCTGCAGGTAACCAGAAGCTTTTGGTGGCTGCAGCTGAGGGTGGGTGATGGAACCTGATGTGGATCTGGCCTTGTCATATGAAGGGCGTGAACTCTGAGCTTCACATCTCATTGCAGATCCTTGCTAAGTCTTAAGCTCTGCTTGAGCAGAGAAGGGCTGGGCAGGAACAAAGATCAGGACAGGGCAGATCACATTCGCCTTAAATTCATCATGTGGCTGCTGGGCTGGGGGCACAGCACAAGGACTGCAAAAGGACAAAGGGAATTCTGTGCCCCAATGCTCACCGTTTTTGAGATGTTTTGAGCAGCTCGGATCTTACGTAGCTTGATGTAGCCTGGATTCCTGCTGAGAGCTTCCCCAAGGTACAAGGGAACAAAAGTTAAGGAAAATCCTGCAAACAGAAACCGCTTACCCTCAAAGAATTCTTCCTAAGCCATATTAAAGAACATCTTAGTGGGTAAAAAGCAATCTCTATCCCAGCAACATGGGCCTCTGGGTAGGCATGTTTTAACCTGCCCAAATGAAGAACATTATGTATTATGATCACATGCAGCCAATAAAAGTTAAACTTTACAACAAGGAGCACAGGCCCACGGCCTTCTCTGCTCTGACCTGTAACCTCAGATGAACCTCACTCCAGCCAACTGGAGAAGGGGGGGAATAAAGAACAGTGACCTACTTGAAGGAATCATCCCATCACAGTCTCCTAAGCATGAGCCCAATGTGACAGATTATCAGGACTGTCAAGCTCACAAGCCGCATCCCACAAAATCTCCCGAAGCAGGATATCATCTTGGCAGCTGTTGCTTCCCCCTCGGCCTGAACTATCTTCTGCTTCTGCTCCTGTTTGGCCTTCTCCACCAGGAACTGGGCACGCTGTGCCTCCTGTTGGGCTGCAGGGAGAAGGGACACAGGCATTGGAACCACATTGTGTCTTCCATCAGAACCTGAGAGCTGAGGCCCGGGGGCTCTGCTTCCCGAAGAACCGGTAACATTCTGGGACCACATCCAAGTACAAAATGTATCTAAGAGCACTTTACCTTTTCTTCAGTAAAACCCACAGCACCCAGACCCTCCACATGTGACCCCCACAGTGAGTGACAGAGTTCCAGTCGGAAGAGGAACCTTAGTCTTGGGAACTCAGTCCCTCTGATGGTCTATCCCATTAGCTATGGCTTTCTGGTAAAATAAACCTGTTCAGCTCTGTTATTAAGGAGGCTAAGATTTGTAACCCTGTACCTGTACTGATACAGTGACACAGCAGTGACACACTAGCCCAAATTTCACTTCCTTGTTTAATAACTCAGTGAGAAGGCAAAGGCAATCCACCCTTTTCAGGCACCAATGGAACTCACCCACTTGCTTAGCCTCCACAGCTGCTGTGTATTCACGACTGAAACTAAGCTCTGTGATAGCCACATCATCCAGGATGAGGCTGAAATCCTTGGCTCTCTCTGTCAGTTCTCGCCTAATGAGCAGAGACACCTGAAACACAAACACAGCAACAAGAGTAGTACCAAGCACGGGGTGTCCCTCGCTTCCTGCACACCCCAAAAGTTAACTGCTCTTCACAGTGTAGGGAGAGACATTCCCTAACCCAAGCTCCAAACCATGGACATCAACACCATCTCTGAGTAACATACCCACAGCCACACGTGGCATTTTCAAAACTCTATTACAGCTTACTAACTGCCATTGGTAGTTACTACTTAACTGTTCTATGCAAGTAACACTGTGAAAGTAAAAAGCCTTGAAAGCATCTTTTGCTTTCACATCCTACCACATCTAGTTCCACAGTTCCCACAGTTTGGGTAATAAGCATTTCCTCCTCCACCTTGGATTTGCCACTGTTTGCAGGCTGTGCTTTCATAATTCTATTCCGACATAGAAAAAGAATGACCATGTAATTTTTTTTTAACCCGTATCACATCTCTTAATTACAGTAGCCACTTGTCTAGTGTAGTTACTCCACTTTTTTTGGCGGGTTTGGGTGGGTGTTCCTGTTAGATACTTTGATTTATTCTACATTCACTTGCTAGCACCTTTTTCAGGCAGGCTGACAAGTCCTGCATCAAATATTCACTTAAATAGAAACTATTGCTACAGTATCATGCTTGGCCAGCCGAGCATTTGCTTTTACTTTTACTGCAGCTGTTTCTGAGCAGAACTCTAAATAATGACACAAAACTTTCCTGCATGAACTGCGAGTGCACAGCTACATAAAGTAACTTCATTTTCTGCTGATTATCAATCCCTTCAATACACATCACCTTACAATAACAAGCACCGGATGCATACATGACAAGAAGGCAAATACAATTCAGTTTGTTCAAAAATTTCAGAGATCAAAGAATGACTCTAATCTGAGATCACAGATGCTTAACAGCCTTTGTTTCCAATAAAGCCAAAACCCTCACAGATATTCTTTGCTGTCCCATCCTCTCCATGCACTCTCTTTCTACATGAAGACTAACAAATCCCTCCAATGCACTCTGTGTGGATGAGCACAAAACCCTGAAGCCCCTGACAAGGGGGATACAGATCATTTCTCATAACAAAACCTGGATACTCAGTTCTACTCTTTTCTTGTTTTGTCATGGATCACAAACTAGTTAAGAGATGTTCTGTATTTCGTCTAACAACTTTTCCTGTTCAGCGCCCTCCTGGTCCTGCAGGACCTCCTCTAAAACCTTTTAAAACAAGACCAGCACCTCCTCTGTGCACCAGCTGCCATAGGTGATGAGAACTCTCAGAATCCCTAGCAAACAAATTACTACAACACAAACTTTCAGAAACAGGCGTTTTAAAGCTAAGTACTTCTACAGTTTTGCAACATTCCCCCAGGTGACACTCCAAGCTTTTTCTAGTCAGTGCCTGCAGGGAGGATGCCAAGTCTACTGAGCCAGGCTCTTCTCAGGGATGCCAAACAACAGGACAAGAAGCAACGGACAGAAACTGGAACATTGGAAGTTCCACCTGAACACAGGAAAGAATTTCTTCACTGTGTAAGCGACCGAGCACTGGAACAGGTTGCCCAGAGGGGTTGTGGAGTCTCCCTCACTGGAGACATTCAAGAACCATCTGGATGCAGTCCTGTGCCATGTGCTCTGGGATGACCCTGCTTGATCAGGGAGGTTGGACCAGATGACCCACTGCGGTCCCTTCCAACCTGACCCATTCTGTGGCTGGAAACAGCAGGATTTGCAACCCTTCTGCAGCACCCATCACTGACGGGTTAGTGCTTTGTTAACTGCTCATTTCCATTGTTTTTCAGATCTTTCAAAACGGTTTGTTGCTCTGACAGTTGTTCTGAGATCCACCCGTTCCACTGACACCTGTAAACCATGATGTAAACCAGCTCTCCCTCCCCAGGTGTTACATTTTGGCGCAGTTTTGCACTCTGCGTACCAATGGATCCAGCTTCCTTCTCAGAACTTGACAATAAGTATTTGTACCTGTATTGGAATCAAACTGTACATGGGACACGCTTTTGATGTGGATGCAGCATGCAGCAGCTGAATACAGTTATTTTTCCTTTATCTGCCACAGCATTCCCCACACCCACAGTTCTGCAATTTCGTTGCAGCCTGAGCCAAGCCTGTGCAGGCAGAGCTCACCTGTGCTCTCTGTGTGATGAGCTGCGAGGCGTTGAACTTGGCTACGACGCTCTTGAGCACCTCGTTGACGATGGAGGGCAGGACACGCTCCTCATAGTCCAGCCCCAGGCGCTGGTACATGCTGGGCAGCTCGGCGGCGTTGGGTCGTGTCAGCACGCGCAGGGAGATGTTCACCATCTGCAGATCTGCGTGGACAGGGAGAGAGGGAGGTCAGGGGGCCTGCTGGGGAGCTAGAGAGGGACTCTTCATCAGGAACTGTAACGATGGGACAAGGAGTAATGAGCACAAACTGGGAGAGGGGACATTTTAGGTAGAAATTAGGAAGAAATCCTTCATGGTGAGGGTGGTGAGGCACTGGAACACATTGCCCAGCGAAGCTGTGGATGCCCCAGCCCTGGAGATGTTCAAGACCAGGCTGGAGGGGGCTTTATGCAACCTGGTCTAGTGAAGGGTGTCACTCTCTGTGGCAGGGAGCTGGGACTAAACGATCTTCAAGGTCCATTCCAGCCCTTTAACGTTCTATAATTATATGAGGAGCGCCAGCACTACGGCCGAGTTCCTGTCCCGTGCCTCCCACCTCGTGGCCCCACTCTCACCTTTGGAACCGGTGGGGGAGGAGATTTTCCGCGGCCGCGCTCGGATGTCGTAGATGATGGGATACTGGAACCAGGGGATCCTGCAGGGGGCGGAGGCGCGTTAGGGGCGCGGGCCCCCGCCGGGCCGGGGGGGCAGGGCGGGGGCCGGAGGAGCCGGGCCCTACCTGAAGTGCAGCCCCTCGGCCAGGATGGTGTCCTGCTGCACGCCGCCGATGCGGTTGAAGAAGATGGCGCGCTGGCCGCCCTCCACTGCAGGGAGAGAGCGGGGGCTCGGTCAGCGCGGGCGGCGGGCACGAAGGCTCCGAGGGGTTGGGGTGGACGCCACTCACCAATGAAGACGGACTCTCGTACTCCGTAGGCCAGGGCGCCGGCGCCCAGCAGCAGCTTGAGCGCGGTGCCGACGCCGCGGGGCCCGGTCGGCAGCCGCCCCGCCAGG
>VYZT01010557.1:367-13104 GCA_013400735.1 Pomatostomus ruficeps
GGATTTTCTCTTGGAAAACCCTCTCCAGCCCAGCCTCCTCGATGACTCCACCACAGCTTTCTCCAATTCCTCACAGCAGTTTTCTGTCAAAACCACTTTGTCAATCTGCCACCAGCCGCCCTCAGAGGAGCCACGTGGCCACTCATCCCTGTGACAAAGGCTCCGAAAAGCGTGAACGCACGGGAAGGGCCGTGCTTGATGAACAACCTCGTGATTGCTGTGAAAATGAAATCTGAAAGGTAATAATTACATTTGTAATTACTTAGGTCTAAATCTCTTCTGTTGCCTCCTGCCCGTGTTTCTGGGCAGCTGGAGCAACGACTCATTAATAATAATAAAGTCATTTAACCCTGCAGGCGCATTGCAAGGAGAAAGCTGCCATTCGTCACCGGCGCAAACAGAACAATCACCAGAGGATGCAGCACGACCACTATTTCATATTTATTGCCAATGATAAAAGGGACATTTTGCGCTCATTCTCACCACAGCGCCCCAATCTGCTGTTTAATTATCAGCAAACAGAAGGGGACGGCACCCGGCACACGAGGGCCCGCTCGTAACACCTTGTCCCGCGGTGACATTTCCGTAATCGCTTTGAATCCGCCCCGTACACGTGTACCCGTGAAAGCTTTCAGTGTGGATGTCCCTGCACTGTACTGTATGGACACAAACACATGGACCCGAACTAGGCCGAGGGGGTAAAAAGGAGAGCCAAAGGAGAGAGCCACATGGAGCGAGCAAAAGGAGAGGCCAAAAGAGAGAGGGCAAAAAGAGAGGGCAGAACCCTCTGACCTTTATTTATATGTTCTTAGAAATCACCGTGGATTGGAGGTAGAAATTACCACCTCTCAATCACACTGGTTAAAGGACAAATTTATCACATGTCTCCGCCTAGGAGAATGGAATGAAAACAACAAGGACAGTTAGCAAAAACCTGGCCATATTTACAACAGCATGCGTGAGAAAGTACTACAGCAAAGAGAAACATTGAAAAACTGCAAAACTCAGGACAACACTTTCAGCTCTGGGAATCACACCCCCAGCAAGGAGTGAGTTACCCTCTGCAGCCTGAGCCCACAAAAGCAGAGTTTGAGGGGCTGAGAGCCGACACGGGCCTGGCTGTTATTTAAGTGATAACGTTTGGCGTTCTGTTGCACTCGTGGTTGAACGCAGCACGACTCAAAAATTAGGCAATTGTGCTTTTAGGCCAGAAGTTTGCAGTTGTACATCTCACTGGCGATCATTTACACTGTGAGACACTTCATTTTCCAGCATTTCAGTGCTTTTCTGTGCTTTGCTTCCCCAAGAACTCTGTATTAGGTGACATAAAGTCCCTTTTTCACAGGCAACTCCAGTTGCTCAGAATTCACTGGATTTTTAACAAGAATTACTGATAACACTCCACCTATGAAATAAACTTCTGAGGAAGAGAAAACATCATTCTTTCCCTGCACAATTCTGTTCAGAGCCATGAAACCTTGAAGAAAATTTATGCAGAAAAATCTCTACTATGGTAGAAAGCAAATGAAAGGAAGTTTCAGGTAAATAAAAGTCACCATAACCTGAGCTGCAACTCCAGCAAGCTGCAACTTCAATTTCTTCCTTGCTTTGCTCACCCATCAGCACTTATCCGACCATCAGGCATGAAGGAAGACCAGAGAACAGATTTAACAATGTGAAGTTATAAACTGTTATTGTGTGGGTTAGAAAGGAGGTAAGCAAACCTCCGAAATCTGTTTATATTTTCCCCGGGTACCACAGCGATCTGTAGAAAGACGGGCTTTCAAAAACTTAAATAAGTGGCGTTAAGAAATAAGACACATCAGGAAAGAGTAATGTGCACAGAGTAAAATTCATATTTTCACTGTTAAGACAGTGACAACACAGAAAAGCTTCTGCGCAGAGTGAAATGTTTTGTCAAATTGAAAAATGGAAATAATACGAACACTACAATTTTCACATCAATTTGAGGTAAAATGTTTTGAATTACAGTCATTTTAATCTTGTTTTATAACGAAAATTACCTCAAATGGGTGATAATTTAAAACAGCATAATCCAAACTTCATTGTGCTCCAGTCAGGCACGGGAGTGTGGCTCCGAGAGCTTCGGAGAAATCGCTGCACATTAGCTCTGAGCCTTGTTCTGAGCAGGGATTCGAGCAGGGAAAAGGATTCCTGACTGGAATTCCCATCGTTTACCTGATGATTGAGAGGCTCCAGCTCCCTAATTGTGGCTCCTTCAGAGTTTTGGCACCTCCTGAAATTTGGGAGCATCCTGATGAGGCAAAGCTGGCACAGCCACCAGCCCTTCAAACATCCCCTCGTCAGCAGCTCCTCCACTGGAGTTTTGCTGCTGGGTTGGGAGTTCCTCATCTCCCTCACAGGAGCCTTCTCCAACCGTCAAGAAGTATTTTTTGGTGCATATATATATATATATATATGCCAAAAAAAATTTTATAAAATATAATATATATATTAAAAAATATAAAATATATAAATATATATATGTGTGTATATGTGTGTATATATATATGTGTGTATATATATATATGTTCTCCAAAGTAATTTTCAATTAAAACACAAAAATATTCAAATTTTAGCTAGAAGTATTATTAAACTTGTAGGGTTTTCTTTAAAAAACAGATTATTCTATCAGCACCTGGACAACTGACAAATGACAGGAATAATTTAGGCCAGATCAGCGTTGGACACGATTCTTTACAGAACATTTCCTCACAGCACGGATAATTTTGGAAAGATATCGTTAGGAAACAGGGATAGCTGTGATTATTCTGGAAGACTTTGGTGTCAGGGATATCAGCCAAGAGAGTGGAAGGGAGCAACAGCTCTGAACAGAACCACAGGAAAGGTTCTGTGGCTGCAGCCATGAGGAATATGATGCTTGAAAGCAGGGTAGTGGTTAATAATTATTAATTATTATAATTAATTATTATATTAATAAACATGGTTTAAAAATAAGAAATTGTTTGGAGCATAACAAATATAAAGTTACTAACAAATATTAAGTTAAACTTCACAAAGTATCAAATTGTTCATGAAATTAAACTTCATTATTTCAAGGATGGAAATGCTTTAAAATGGGAATAACAACAATTGGTTGATCTCGAAATTACGCTTTTATAAACTCAATTATATAAACACCTTCTTATAGCCACAGACTGTCTGCGTGTGTCTGTGCAAGGAGATATAAATTTATTGACCTTCACATTTCAGAGTGGGTGTCAAGTTTTGACTCAGCCCTGCTTAAATCATATTTTTATACATTGAGCCGTGGTTGTCTTTGCAGAAAAGCGCTGTTCACTCCTGTTTGATGAGCTTTGGCAGGAGTTTGCCTGGGCTAATAAAAGCCTAACATCTATTATTGAACAAGGTTAAGAAGTGGCATTCAGACTTGTCAGGGAACTGATCACCTCCCGCAGCACAGAAACCTCCATCGGCCACTTCTCCACTGCAGAGGCTCCCTTAGAACCAGATTTCAGAAACCATTTACAGATTTACAAAACCATTAAAGCTCAGCATCCAGCACCCCATTCTTCTAAAAGTCGAAATTTTAAACTTGTTTGGAAATATATCACAGCAAATAAATAAATCACAGCAGTTCTTGCTAGGAGGGAAAGTTCTTGAAGCAATCGAATCTCTGGTTTTTCAGAGCAAACCCACAAAATCCCATCATTTATGTTTATTTTTTCTTAAGTTCTGCATGAGGATATTTAAAGTCTGGGTTGAGAGCTGCTCTGGCAGATGCCAGGGAGAAATCTGTCACCATGTTTGGCTCAGATTTCCTTCTGAGAGGGTCCAAACCTGGATTTTTGAAGCTGATGTTCCTGGAGCTTCAGCAAACTGCATTTCCCAACCACCTTTCCTGCAGGAGGAGTTCGTTCACACTCACTCTGTGTTCCAAGGGCTGCTTTAAACCTTTCTGCTTTTTAATTAACCATTGGATATAAAAGGACCTAAATGAAAAGCCACCAGTCAATTGCTGACTAAGTGTTCGCCAGGCTGTTATTGAACCTATTTCATCTATTTATTCCTTAATTCATCCATAGTCTAGAGATGTCATTAATATGCTCAAAGTTCATTTATTATCCTCGATTGCTCCTCTATTCAGGCCCGTGTTAACAGAATAAATTCATCACAAATGATCAGACTTGAAAAGGCAGATTTGGATTCTGACAGAGAATAATTTATCGTGGCTGGGAAAAGCCTCCCACCGACCGGGCTGGGAGTGCTGGGAGACGGAACTGGAACGAGCGCAGAACTTCTGCAGGAAAGGACGAGAGTGTCTCGAGGGGAAAACAAAACCCCCTGAGACTCCAGCTCCCCAAATACGGAGCTCCTGACATGATTTTTTTCATTTTCACACTCTCAGGTCTTTTCTCCCACCCTCTGTGCTGCCCTGAGGCACAAATAATCGTTAAGGGGGCACCGTTAAGGGGTGCCAGGGACATCCAGAGCTCGGCAGAAACGCTCTGGGGCCTCAGGCTGCTCAGCAGCACAGCCAGGCAGCCCAGGGCCTCGCTTGCAACACTGATTTATCTCATTTGTAATCTGTAATTTATTGCAAGTTTATTTAATTTATTTAATTTAATTTATTTAATTTATTTAATTTGTAATTATCCCTGTGATAACGGGATTTGGGGTGATCTACTGCCCTGTAACACCACACTTACTGCGTATTAACATATTATCTGAATTACGGAAACAACTGGATATATCTGCATTTATAACATGTGTCAGGTGCTATTATAACAGAGAAAAATCAAACACTTTTTTGTAGTTTTAAGTCGGTTATCCAGTGGAATTGGAAACACTGAGATGGTGTCGTGAACATGGTACCACTGTGACTGCAACAGGGGTTTGGAGAAACATTTGAAATGAAATAATTGATCATGGCATCATAGTCAATATCTTAAATATTATCATTTCAGGAGTTGTTTTGTCCCCAGCTGCAGCACAGGGAGAATTTCCCCTCCTGCAGCAGGGGCAGCCTGGGCACAGCCCCTCTCTGCCAGGCTGTGACTCCACTGATCCTCCCTTCAGGCACTCGTGCCCAGCTCTGTGCGCACCAAAGCCCCGTCCCTGCCCCTGCCCTCTCCCACTCAGCAGCTGCAGGACCTGAGCCACCAATTCCCCCAGGGAAAAGAGGGAAAAAACCCCAGTGAGCAGCCCAGACCTGTCCAGGAAATCAAAAACTCACTGGGCTCTGCCTGGATATTTTACAGAGGATCTTATTTGCGGATATAATAATAAATATCAGTGCTCAAGGGTTTGTAAATATGTAGGATTATCTGGACGATTCCTCCAGAACTTCCCAGCTCCCTCTCCCCCCTTTCCTCTATCAAATCCCAGAATCCAGCTGAATTGTGCTTCCAAACGTGCTGCTATCAATATTTGGGGTTTTTTTTCAGATTCAAATATTTATTTATTTTATGAATAATTTATTTATTCTGTGAAGTCTAAGAGATTCAGCGAGGTGGAGATGCCAATGTCTGAGCAGCACCTGCTGTCCCAAGGAAGAACCCCTGTGCCAAGAGAGAGGCAGCGTTTCCCAGGGAAGCGCCGGGAAGCTGGAAAGTGCAAATTCTGCAATATTAACTCAGCTCCCCTGAGTAAATGTGTTTGGATGCAAACTTTAATTAAATTATCATTTACTATTTTTCTCACAGGACCCTTGGGCCCAATTCAGGGAGCAAGTAGTTATTCAATATTTCTCTTTATCTACCCTAATCAGCATGTGGCCATACACCTTTTTAATTAATACTTTCAAAGCCCTGAGTTGAATGCAGATTTATTCATTTCCTGGCTGTACTCTGTTGTTTTCACAGCACAATCAGAAGCCTCCTGAACATGAATCATATCCCACCTGCATTATTTCCTTTACTGAGGCCATTTGCACCTGGGAAACTGAGGAATAAAACACTTGAGCACAATTATGCAGCCTCCATTATTCCATTATTTCTGGGTGCCCAGCTTGAGATAGCTTAAACCAGATTTTTGCACACTTGAGCACTGGATATGATATTAAATTAAGTTTTCAAAGCAAATCTTTTGGAGTAGTGAATGATGTCCCTGGCACTCAAAGAAACCTGAATGAGAAAACATGATGGCAAAAATTCAATTTCTCCTCTCCACCAAAGAGCTGCTTTGCCCTTTTCAAAATGTATAAAAAATATAGGAATATTAAAGAGCTGTCTTTCATTGTCATTACTAAATCTAACCAAATAGAACATCAAAAAACCGTGTATGCACCTTAAACAGTCCTCCCGTGATGAAGAGATTATTACCTTAATAAACCACTAAAAAGCAGAGAATTTTATGTGCTTCCCTGATTTCTTAGGGTGCCAAAACTCTCCAAGAGATGTATCTTAAAATTTAGCATTAACTGTAATGCAATAAAACGTAATGATATCATAAAATTTTACACAGTAAACCAATTGTAGAAATTCTTCCAAGTGTTTCTCGGAATCAAACTTTAATTCACTGTTAAAATGGACTGGACTATGGTCACAACTACTCCTGCTGGAGAATTCTGTTAGTGACAAATTCACCTTGTACCACTGAGCTGAGCCTGTTTTGTCCTTGGAGTGTTCTCTCCTGCTCCTTATCTCATGGACTCATCATTAAATTTTTCTCTCCTCTGCACAGCTGTGGCAGGGAGGGACAGTGGGTGACTTTTGTGGGTGCTTGGCCAGTGCCAAACCACGGCACCGAGTCAGACCTGGGATGGTGTCCCCAGCAAGAGGAGCCCAGGGCAGTGCCTGATGCCTGAGCAGAGGCTGCCCAGAGCAGAGGCCAGACAGGATAAAGAGAATAAAATGGGGATTTATTGCAGGGCCTGCAATAGGGACACCTCGGGCACTCAGAGCCTCTCCGGGAGAGGCCACACCCAAGATGGACCCCAGGGCACGAGTTTGCTGCACTTTGATCAGTTTGGATCCATTCCCAGATCAGGGTTCATTCTCCAGTGACAATTTCAGGGGATGATGGAATTGAGCCCAAGTCTGTCCCCCCTTTTAGAGGCTCCGTTTCCATCTTTGGGGGCCTGGGCCAACGAGGTGTCCTTGAGTGCAGCCTGGAGAGGATTTGTTGTGTCTGAGCAGGATGGGAGAACAGGAGCTCCCAGCCCATGGGGGTTTTAGCGTCCCACCAAAGCAGCACAGAGTCTGAAAAATATAAAAGTTAAATCTTAAGGCATCACGACCCTGCAGCCTGCCCGGGCTGCTGCACAAGCACTGAAGTCAGAACCACGGTACTCAAATGTCCTTGGCTGAGCTCGCACCCCTTTCCACAAGAAAGGCCCTGCCGAGGATGCAGAGGAAGCGAGAAACACATAAAGATGGGTTAGAGCATTAGAGCTTGGCCTCTCCTGAGAGCAGAGATCAGAGTAATTGTGGACCTGAGTGGGTAAATGGGCTCGGGGACAGGAGGGGAGCAAGGGGTTTCTAACTCCTAACAAAAGAGCTTCACACTTGGCCCCGTGCTTGTGACAACTTGAAGAATAAGAGCTCTGCAGTGAATGGCCATATCCTCGTGTTCCAGACAAAGGAAGGGGAAATAAAAGCAGATATGGCTGCCTGTCCTTTCACGGGAGAGAAAGGGAAGCAGGGAGAGCAGGGCGCGCTCCTGAAGAGTTCTGCTCCGTGAGATTTTAATGCCCGGCTCTTCATCACAAGGGTCCCTCTTCACCAGTAACGAGGGGCTGGCACCCCAGAGGGCAGCTCATAAACTGCAGGGTCTAATTTGGACTCTGAGTGCCCACTGGAAAGGCCATTTGTCCAGAAGTTTTTAGATCCAACTGCTTCAGAAGTTCCACAGGCTCACATCCTGAATGCTCCTCTCTCCAAGCACCAAACCCCAAAAAAACAACCTCTTACACAATGTTCACAAGTGAAACACAGCTCAAAGTTAGGGCTCAACTTTTGCTGGTCCTGAAATGGTAATTACCAAGTGCCAAGAAATGAAAATAAGCATTAAAAAGTAAAAAAGATCAGCTAATTTGGACTGTGAGGACCCATTGGAAAGGCCATTTGTCCAGAAGTTTTTAGATCCAACTGCTTCAGAAATTCTGCAGGCTCACATCCTGAATGCTCCTCTCTCCAAGCAGCAAACGCCAAAAAAACCCACCTTTTACAGAATGTTCACAAGTGAAACACAGCTCAAAGTTAGGGCTCAACTTTTGCTGGTCCTGCCAACCAGCCTGACACGGTAATTACCAAGTGCCAAGAAATGAAAATAAGCATTAAAAAGGAAAAAAGATCGGCCAGAGCACACGGATTCATATTCAAATCAAAGCCGGTAAGTGCTGCGTTCCAGCCAATTAACAGGGTGCTACAAGAAACTCTTGAAAAAGAACATAAATATCTGATGTAGCCTGGGAATGTGAAATGATCGATTAAAGGGGAATAAGCTGTTCTGATAATCGCCTTTCAGGCTGTCCCCTGGCCCGGTGTGAGCCCAGGCTGTGACATTTCCTGCGCTGCTGACTGGGGGTTCATTGCTTCCCACTCTGACACGTCTGGCAAACTCTGTCACTCGCCAGCCGTGCGTGGTTCATCACAGATCCATTTTTTCCCCGATTTATTGTTCTCCCGGCTGATCATATCACCAAAAACGGATGAAGGAAAACAGCTGGCTCGCTGAAGGGGAGGCACAGGAAAATTTTGTATAAATTCAGATTTTTAAACAGCTCTGACACTTTGAATGGAGCGTGTGAGCTCTTAGGAAAATGTTCTTTCTTGTAAATGATTGGTCCATTATCTTCTGAAGAATAATTTTTTTCCATTTTAGTTACTGCTTTAGCTTGTCCATCAAAACGAAATAAAGAAAGCAAAAAAGCCACAGGGCACCTGAAATGGCTCTTGCACGAGGCAAAAAGTTTCATCAGCTCCTTTAAGCAAAGACTTGATCATTTTATTTTCTCCACTTCATAGCCAAGCTAGGTAATACACGGAGAAATGTTCATTATATTCTCAAAATGAAAGCTTTAATGAACCTGCTGGTACTAAAATATTACCTCACCAAATGGTTCATCCACATGAAAGGCATTACATTGGCTTGTTATTTCCATGCCAAATGATCAATATTAAATTTTATTAAATAATATGAACACGCTCTGGGGCTGGCTGAACTTCTCAGAGGACACTCCTGATTTCCACTCTGCCAAACCCGGCTGCCATCTGATAGATCAGACAAAAAATAGGAATCATCTTTAAATCCAAACAACTCAAACTGCTCCTGTGCTGGGTCAGAATCTCAGCTCCTGAAACACATTCCGATTCTGCTGCTTCTCCACGTGAATCCCTGTGGCAGCTCCTGCCAATCATTGTGTGGATTTTCTGTCATGAAACTCGGGGAATAAGTCAAAAAAATTATGTTGGGAAGGAAGAAATAGGTGAAATGAAAATATGCCGTGAAATCAGAGTCTTGAGTTTGGCATGTGGAGGTTTTTGTGCAGAAAGATGAGATGATTAAAGCAGGTTGTGTTGGATATGTGATTTATCAATTTCTCATAATTTGGAGAAGATCAGTAGGGATTGCTGGAGCTGTGCTGACAAGATGCAAGAAGAATGGATAAAGGAATAAAAACAAACCCTTGGGAAGTGATGGGGATGTTTCCCTTAGCTCCATTTCTCTGATATTTTTATGGCAAGTCTGCAATATGCAAAAGAATAATTTTCAGGTATTTAGGAGTCTATTTAAAGGTAAGACTTTCCAGAATACTTTTCATAAACCCATCAGAACTGCTAAAGCATTATTTTAATTTCATTTTTACTTCTCAGGAAGACAAAATGTCATTTCACGAGGTGACTGATCACAGAAAGCACAGCAATACATAAAATTTAAGCTGCACACAGAATGAGAAGATTTCAGGTCACAAAACCAACTTGTCTAATTCACGGGTTGGTTTTTTTCTTTGCCTTTTTCCCCCTGCTCCACCCTCCTCTCCCTCTCCCAAACACCCAGCGCAGAGCTGGGCCCTTCTGTTTAGTCAGTGGCCAATTACAACTTCTCAGGAGCAGTTTTTCCTCCCGAGGCAATTTGATAATCTTGCAGTGATTAATTAAAGCCGGCTCTCTAAACAAACTGCTCCAACTCCTACAAGCAGGGCTTGCATATCTAATCCAGATAACAGGATAAGCAACGTGACTGCCAGAGTTCACCGGGAAATGAAAACAACACCACTCGGCTCATTCTTCTTTGTGGAGTTCCCAAACAAAGAATAAGTTGTACTTCTAGGTAGCAAATCTCATCTGCATTTAAATAGAATTTCTCCCAATAATAAACAAAAGCCTGGAGCAACAGTTTTACAGCCAGCCTTGCTGCCAGTGCACTCTAATCCCTCTATCTCTCTCTGTAATCCCTTCCACCCTTGTATATTAATTTCCTTGCCGGTTTATCGAGGCATCTCGGCAGAGTTCATGGGAACAACGCTCGCTCTGCACGTCCCCAGCTCTCTCCAAGGCTCAGCCTGGAGCTGCTCGAACTTTGGGTGGTCAGAAACTGCAGGCAGACTCAGATTCATCAAAGGGAAGTTTTTAACCCAAAGAGGGAGAAGCAGGAAAGAAGAGGTTTAGGTTTAAACCAGGAGGATGAGAAATGCTAAAAATTACTTTTTAGAATCTTCTGAGACAGAGGAGTTTTCAGATGCTGCCTCGCTGCTCAGTGTTTTATTCTAACCTTTGAAGGCAACAGAGCTGTCACTACTCACAGCACTCCCCTCTCCGACCGCTGTCCCTCCGAAGAACCATTTACATATTTCAGTGCAGCAATTAAAAGATAACCCCCTCAAAAAGAGGGCTCTGTCCTAAATTTAAAAACAATGAAGGAACTCATTATTAAAAGCAAAGACACCTCAGAGGGAACGGCAGAAGGACAGAATTAGCATTCGAGATGAGATCTGCCAGATTCTCAGCTATAAAGAAAGTTGGTACCAGCTGAGCAATAACTCATTTAATTCAGGCAGCTCTGCTTTAATACAGGTCACTGCTAATTAGACAAATACCCACCAGATTTGTCTACCTGATTCCCACTCTGCTCCTAATATTGACAGACCAGCAGCACTTCAGCCTTTAAAATATTTTCTCACCCTCAGCCCAACAAATGTGACCTATAACTCCAGTGCATTATTGGATGTTGTTCTGTGCTGCTTTTTCTCTAAAGGGGCAAGGAGACCTGGCTGCCTTTGAACCTGCACAGTTTGCAGGCTCAGGGATCATCTTGTTTACACCACTCAACAATATAGATTGGAGGTTTATTTAGTTGGGTTTTTTTTCCCCCTGAAAACGGAGTTATAACTCACCAGTTGTGAAAGACATTTTTTGATTTCAAGCAAGAGAGAGATAAGTTGGGAATCAGGTTTCCTCCCGACTGTAGCACTTATTCGCATTCAAGGAAGAAAAACAACAGTATTAAGGATTCTGTAAAAGGACTGGATAAGCTCCTTTGGTAAGCAGAAATAAAAAAAAAAATCCCAAACCAATTACGCTCTCAAGGAAACATTCTCTTTATGAAGCAAAGCCATGTGCCAATAAGTATTTCTTATTAAGCAGAAGACTCCTGCTCTTCAAGGCAGGAGATGGACACTGCATAAATTGAGTAAGTGTTAAACTCAATGAGAAAATGGTTGGAGGCAGAGAAGAAATTGAATAAAGAAAAAGAAAACCCAAACCGTTTCACTTCACAACTAAGGATAGCAAGTGAAAATTAGCAGAGGATATACAGTAATCTTTTTTATTATTGATGGATTAATAATATATTTATTAGAGACAAAATAAACTTTGCATCGTCAAAATGCCATAGGGGCTATAAACTACTTTGTGATGTACAGGGAATATTTTAGCTACGGCCAGGGGCTTAAATATTTCACCATTCCACTGGAAAACGTGTAGGCATCCAGAGGGAAACCAAAATTCTATGGAAAAGATGATCAAATCAGAGCAGGAATAATCAAGCCCCTGTTTTGTGTTAGTGCACTGTCAGCTATGGAATCATTGCTGTAAATGTCCTTACAGGTCAGGATTCCTTGCCTGGCACAGGGAACTCCACAGAACTCACTCCAAATGTTCCTGGCACCAGTTTAAAAGTTCAGTCCAGCACAAATTCGGCTCCCCTGGTGGGCAGCGAGGCGCAGTGAGGAGCAGGAGAGGGAAATCTTCAGGAATTCCCTCATTTCTCCTCTGGCAGGAGAGGCTCACATCTGCCTCCCTCTCCTTTTTTGTGCAAAGAGCATTTTTCCACTACATTTGCTCTGCTTTGGCACCAAAGACGCCCGGTGGCACAGGAGAATTGTCACAACTCCTAAACCTGAGCAAGCAGAGGACTCTGAGAAAATGAGATCCAAAGATCAAGAGCGATGTTACGCTTGGAGAACATTTTACAGAGCTGCATTCACCTCCAGCTTTATGCTTTTTGCATTTCAGGATTCATGTTTTGAGGCTTTTTATCTCCATCCTCACAGGCAGAAGGCTCTTTGCTTTTTCCAAATGCTCAGAAAACTGAGATCAAACTGACCAAATAGCATGAAAACAAAAGGGGAAAACTACTGAACAGAACTGAGAATCAGCAGTTCAGAAAAATCAGAAAATTGTGAGTACAAAAAAGCCTTTAAAACATAAAAATGGTTTAAGTTCTCCACATATAAAACAAGTTTACCCAAGTAATAGTCTATTTGGACAAATTTTCCTGTAGGTATTTTGTAATTTTTACTGAAAAAAAAA
>VYZT01010559.1:0-13638 GCA_013400735.1 Pomatostomus ruficeps
TTCTGCTGGCATTCAAAAAATGGTCCTGTCTGAGAAATCCTTTAGTGACTGAGTCTGAAGGATAAGGAGTCTCTCACTGCTTTCTATGTGTGACAGAAATTTCACTTTTTTGAACTTGGATGAAATCTCCATGAGGTCTGAAGACTGGTGGAAGAGGTATCTTTTTGTTGAACAGCATCCATAGGAGAGATTCCTTACCTATCTTTCTCTCTTTGAGTACAAACTGATTGTCAGATGTTATCTGAGTGTCTGGGTGGAATTTCATCTGGTCTGAAGTACTGCTGTTCCACTAAGAAGTTAATATCCATCATGTGTAGTGTTGGTAAAAATTACTTCAATTCAAGCAACCTTGAAAAGCGTAACTACTGTCTTGGTAACAAGATGACATGCACTGGTGAAAGCATAGTGCACCTCAGGTAAGGAGTAAGGCTAAGTTTAATACAACCAGTAGGGATGACTAATGGTTTGGCCTGGAAGGGAATATACTTCCACAGAAAAAGCTGGGGGAAAACAAACAAACCAAACCAAACCAAAAAACAACTAACAAATAAAATAACTGTGTGCAATGAAACCCATAAGTTTGTGAAGCCTCTGCGCAGTTTCTGATGGACATTTCTGAGCATATCTGGTTTCATCTTGTACTACTTCACAATTAAAAAAATAAGTCAGGGGACTGGCTTGTCAGTCTGATACTACTGAAATTCAGGGTATAACCTTAACACCTACTTTAAAATTGAGAAACTTCACATTTTTCAATTTTGTTTCTTTGTTTGGAAGGGGAGACGGGTGGGGTTTTTTATGTCTGAGTTAATAAAAAGAAATTATAGATAAGATGCCATGCATCTGGCTTTGAGGGGCCACAGCAGAGTCAAAGCCTGTGCAACCAAGCAGAAAGTACACATTTTCTAAGCTTAAAGAGTACACAACTCGACTGAAGTCCTTGTCTGTTTTTCAGAGATAGTCATGAATGCAAGCTAAAATCCTAAGCTCCCACAAAAAAACATCTGTAAAAATCAAGGAAAACAATATGATCAGGACACATTGTCCATCTTCTAAGTAGATAGCCCCCATCTGTTTCTAGCCAGGCAGGACCCCAACCTCTAAGCAATGCCAGAGTTCAGCTCCACTCAGTTGTGTCTGATTAACTTAATGCAGGAAGTCATTTCCAGATGGGACTCCAATTTAAATCCAAAAGCTATGCCACTGTCTGGCTCATCAGGGCTTCTGCATCACATACAGCACACCCTAAGGGATGGCAGCTTCTGGCAGGCAATACTTTTTTAATACCCTACCGAGGTAGACACTGCTGTTATTCAGAATTTACAGGGCAGAATGCAAGGTTGTACTCAAAGATAGATAGATATAGACAGATAGATAGACACAGGTAGATAGATAGAAAAGAAGAAAGAAACTACCTCCTGAACTTTGTGCGTCACCTTTCTAAACTTGATGAAAAGTTCACACTTGAGAAAGTTTTCTTATAAGGATTTTTGTTCATTTTGCTTCCTCTATCTCTATCTATGTGCCTGAGATATTTTAAACAGTTCATGATCTACAGAGCTGATGTTTGGGTTCTTTTAAATCACTTGATGCACAAGAAAGCCAGACTCCATGAAGTCCACATGTTAGACAGCTTGTTCCTATGAATTTACAACACTGTGAGTTTTAGGTAACTTTTGCAATGAAGCTGCTCTCAGCTGGCTCACATGCAGACTTCCATTCCACTGGCTGAACTGCAGCACTCTTCTATCATTCCTGAGCTACTTCCCAAAAGCATCTAAATGAGAAATGGGAAGCCTTGCTTATGCAGCAGAGCAAGTTTCCATTGGGCATTGTTAAAATTCTTTCAGAAGTATATTAAGATTTTTGTTCTTATAAAAGCACTGAAAATATTTAAATGAATAGGCATGNCAGAACAGCATAGCTGCATTTGCAGGTAGACTGCAATTAGAGTTAATTATCAGCACTTTTACCTTGCTGAGACCTCACATTAGGTTGCTCCTTCATTTTGATCCCTGGGCCTTTTTCAGGGTCCTGTTTATGAAGAGATCGTCTTGCCTCATTGTCTTATCCTTGTGTACTATTTTACTAAGTTGTTTCTCTTTTTTCAGTTTTAATTACAAATGTTATCATAAGTGATTTATTATTTACTTTCAAAAATAATCAGTGAAGTCGTTGAATGGTATCAGGTCTGCTACTGATCCCCATGAAACTCCTTTATAAGTATGTTCAGCTGTTGATAATTTCCTGGAGACAATCTTTTTCTAAGATCTATCACTTAACCAGCTCTTAATTCATAAAACATTTGCTTTATTAATAGTATATGATGCCAATGTTTAAATCAGAACATGCTGTGCTGCCAAATTCAAATATTTTACAAAAATCAGATTACTCAAACAAGCTTGCAATTTCATCAAAGAATAAAGTGAGATTTCTTTGACATGATCTACTTTTCATAAAGCCATGTTGTCTGGAATTAATTTTATTTCTATCCTTTAATTATTTCTCAGCTGATTCTCTTCCCAGCTTTTCTGTTATATTTTCTGGAACAGATGTCAGACTAATTGACTTACACTGACTCCAGTCATCTTGTCAGATTTTTTTTTTAATATTGGCTTACTGTAAACTCAATTTCAGTCTTCTGGAATTTTCTGGTATTCCAGAATTTGTTAAAAATGAGGATTAAATATTAAAGATTTCCTAGAGCAATTTGTGTGCAAAACATCTGTTTCCACTGAATTAGAAGTGTTTAATTCTACTTAATGTTGCTTTGTATTTTCCTCAGACCATTACAAGCCAGAAATAAATTTGTTGTTCTTATATGGTAGAAGTACAGCATCTGTATTTTATTTCTAGGAATCCACCTATTTTTATGAATTTTAACTACTTTATGTCTTCTAAAAAGAATTTGATGATTTGTTTCCAACATCATGACACTGATGTTTTCCAGCAGCACTTTATCTTCAGATATACTTTTATACCAACATACATTAAAAACCTACATTTTATCACGCTAACTTTTTCCCTCCATATTTTTAGTGTCTCACAATATTTTTTTCAGTGTTTTTTAGCATGCAAATTACATATTGTATGTCATTGTGTTTGAGGTTTTTTCCTAACTGCTGTCTTACTTCTTAATGTAATCAAACTTTATTTATAAGCAATTGAGAGACTTGGATGTGAATTATTAGAAGGTTTAGGTATGTAACAAATATGCTTTAAAGCAAAATGGATTATCAGCCTAAATTTCCAGTTGAAACCCTCCTCACCATCAAACTGGTTTTACCTTTATAAATTGAACCCTTTTGAAGACACTTTGAAGTAAATACTAAATAATTAATATTTGAGATACATATTCTTCCCCTTAAATATTGCAATCAGTGGTCTTTAAGCAGCATGTTTCCAGTCCAAGACCAATCTTACCTTTATCCATCACTTAAAATTCCTGTTACACCACTATGGAAGCTTGAAAGCATGGAAAGAAGCTTCACTTGTTCCTGAAGAAATTTATCAGCAAAACTGACTTTTATGATCTCATCAGTTTCTGTCTTGAAGACTAAAATGAAGTTGTTCCCACTCCAGTGAAGTGTCCCTCCTCGTTTCTCTACTAATTGTTCCAAACATGAACTCTCTTTGCAAAAACGTTTTCCACAACTGACTATGCAGCCAAAGAAAAGGGCAAATTTGGAAAACATATAGCAACTTGACAGGTAAAGAGCCATTGAACAAGTGTCACAGGGAAAGAACATCAAAAACATCAGCCTGCACGCAAAGGCTTCAGGTTTCAGCCACAGCCAATGGGTAGGGTAATTTGCAAAATATTACAGTGGTTCGTAAGCTGTTTAGATGAACTCACTATCTGTTACCTGAGCATGTCATAAGCTTTGCGACACTCCTGCAAGACGGAATTGTTTCCACATTTAAATGCCGTTTTTAGCTAATAGGAAACTTCAAGTGAATTGTTCAAGATCAAAAAATGTGCAGAAGAGCAGGGATTTGAACCCTATTCTCCAAAAACTTATGAGACATTAACTCATAGACGGAGCTTCCTTTCTGAAAAAAAACCTACAGCTGTTCTTTGGCTGAACAAGAAATGTACTTCCTGTGCAGTCAATTCACCCCCCAGCATCTCCCAGATTTACTTTCTTCCAGTTCTGTTATGCAGATTTTTTGCTCTTAAACCCAGACAGCAGAGAGAAAAATGAGCATGTCTGGAATGAACTTCATGATGAAATGAATAATAGTAATGCCAGCTAGCTGAGTAAACTGTCATCAGTCTACAATGACAAGAAACTCACAATAATCTATATTCCCATCTTCATCTTTCATTGTTCTAGTTAGGTTGTTTGCTTAAGCCTCTTAACCTAATTACTGAAATTCATTGTTCTCATTAGTACCATTTGTTGCCAAACAAGAAAAAAAAGGGTTTTTTGACAGAGCTGGAAAACTCCCAATGTGGTTGGCTCCAGCACTTCCCTCATTCTTGCAAGCTTAGGCCAGCACAGAACATCTTTGTTTTGCAGTTGTCAAGGCTCTAACCAGTTGTTGGGGTCTCTGCATACTTGTCATCATTTAAGGACAATGTAAAATATATTGACAGCGACATGGGTATAATTCCCATAAGGGATTACTAAAGGTAATTTTTCAGGAAATGGAAATGCTGTGAATTGGTCCTAGTGTGAAGATTTACAGGAAGAGAATACAAACAAAGACTTTACTGTGTCAAATATCATTCTTGTATTGTGATAAACCTAGCTAGATGTTGCCAAAGGACTTTGCAAGAATTACAGCTTGCATTCCTGTCCATCTCATTCCAGCTCATTGGCCAGACTCATTTTCCCACAGTACATCTATATTCATGACTGCCTTCTTATACAAAATTAAGTTCATCTAAGAGGCTCATCCTCTACTTAACTGAAAACATGGGAAAAGTGAGGGTCTGTGTTAGGATTTCTTCAGTCCCATCCTCAGGCTCTAGTGTTTCACTTTTCAGTTGCAAGCCAACTTTTACTGCAGAATGTGGACATGGTCAGATAAAATTTCAGTTGGCAATGCAATTTTTACTTGCATAACAGGTGCACTGGAAATATGTAGTGTAAACCCTTGGCAATGATATTAGAATAAGTGTCATTTTTTTGCATGTGGCAGAATTGAAAAAATGTATACTTGTTCTTGTATACACTGCCTTGTAAAAAAAGATGATTTTTCAGGATAACATCACAATTTTCTAAACTTGTTGGATTTTAAGAGCTCTAGGACATGTTCCTTTAGGCGTCCACACCATGTGTGCAAGCCTGTTTCTGTAATACAGAATTCCTATGTCCCCTGTGTTTGAATACAGAAATGACCTGGCATCGGTGTTTAACAAGTCTGTGTTCTTTAAATTGTTTTTCTGAAGCTACATTTTTGACTCTTAGCTTTGTCTCTGTATTAATAAACACATTGCATCTTATTCACAGGCAGAAATAACTGATAAAAAATTATCTGACACAAAATTGTATCCTCGTTGATTCTAAGCTTATTTTAATGAGGGTTAAGGAAACAGTTTGGCCAGAAAGTAATGTTTTAAGTGAAAGATTTACCTCAAGCCGCTAGGAAGGAAAGTGAAGAGAAGGGAAAGAGGAGGGAAAAGGGAGAGAGGAGTTTGTTGCAATTTCTGTTTTGTTTTACCCTTCTGCCTGTTATTGCTGAACAAGCAGGGCATGGGGTTAAGAAGTTAGAAAGCCGAGTTTAACCTCCAGTCCTGCCAGCTTGCTCTTGTCTGTCCATAGGCAAGCTGCTGCAGCTTCAAATGTTCCTTCCGCTGATATTTGTCCATCCAAGTTATGGATATTGCTCTCTTCAGCAGTGTTTGACACAGAATTAGTGCCAAGTCCCGCTCAATAGAATCATGTCATCCAGTGGGCCATGTGCACTCTATTTAATGGAAAATTACACCTTGGTCCTGCCTGAAAATAGAAAAGTGCATGTGCCACCTGGTATTATTCCACACTGGTAGAATGTACCTAAAATACAATTTCTCATGAGATGGCCATCACCAAAGCATCTTGCAATGTAAATATGGACTAAAAATATGCAGCAAATTACCTTTTTTAGCTCTCCTTCTCTTTCTCCCTTCCCATTGCCTCCACCTTGATCTTAGTAGTACACACAGTCTCTTACTTTCTGCCCCTCAAAGCTTCTGTTCTTCAGATCACAGGTCATAAACACACATTTCTTTCCTGAATTTTTTCTTCTGCTGTAGTGAATAACCTGATCAGTTCTAACAGAAACATTCCTTCCTGACACCATGATGAATCACAAATCCCTTACATACAAAGGAGACTGAGTCAGTTTCAGGGAGAGAATCCAGAGAATCTAACACTTCATCTTGTAAACAAGACCAGCTCTTCCAGTGTTTAAACCAAATATATTAGAAAAAAATCAATTAGAAACCAGTTTTAATTAAGTATACTGGTAGAATGTTCTTTTATTTCCTTTGTAGGTAAAAGAAACATTGACTACATTGAAACATGTTGCTGAACTTTTGTTTTTTCAAAGTGTTAAAGCTGAGACATATGGAGATAGAATTCTTCAGTATGATTAACTGAAGAAGAAATGAACTTAAATCCTAACTTCAGTGGATCAAGAGGACAACAGCATTTATTTCAATGGCACTGAGATTTCACCTTCTGTAGCAAACTCAGCAATTCTCTTTGCTTGCAAAGTGCTTGGATCAGGCCCCTAGGACATTGCAAAGACCAAAGCATTTTCCTCTTCAGAAGCTTTTCAGAAAGCCCTGGAAATAAAAGCTACCTTTTGATTTGGATGTGTCTGTAGGGTGGATTCCACCGGGGCAGGAAGGTCACCCCTTCCTTCCTGGAGCTCAGGGGAATGGGAAAGAGAGGATCTCCTGAGCCATGCAAGTCTCCTTCGGTAATGAACCACATGCTTGTTACTAAGCGAGCATAATAATTATATTATATCCATCTGCAGCTTTTTACATTTGAATTAACTGAGTTTTATTAATATTATTTGATTAATTTTGCAGTATATATAAAAAGCCTCAGGTTTTTTTGACTAGGTTTCCTGAGTTTCAGTATTTTATGTTGAACAGCTATTTGTTGCGGCAAGGAAACAATGTTTGCACCAGTAAATTAAATTTGAGCCATATCACTCTGTGCCACTAAGGTCAGATGACACGGGAAAACCGGTATTGAGAACATTGCACCCAGTGTGAATGCCCAAATGGGGCCACAGTGCCTCCTGAAAATGGTATTGGCTCTGTGATAGCTTCTGAACCATTTATGAGGCATTTGGGATAGGGAGGATGGATCCAGCTAGGGTTGTGCCAGGGATCTTCCTAAGAATTTAACATCGCAGGTGATGAACGAAGTTCTAGTCTCCACGAATGTCCAGTGGAGCTTTTCAGTGTACATTAATACATGACACAGACAAACAGCAGCAGGACTTGGAGCACATCTGGCTAAGGCCACCCAGCAACACCCTTTGCCTCTGTTCTCTGCCTTCACCTGCAGGATTTGAAGGTACTAGCAAGCGTGGAGGAGGATGACAGAGGACATATGATAGATGCACTGCTAGAGCCAGCCAAATGACTAATTTAAGTGATTCTGTGATTAAACGAGGAGCTGACAGCTGATCTCTGACTGCAGGATGGGCTGTGGTGTATTTAGCACTCAGAGCTAATTTCATAGTTGAACCAAGTAGGTGAAAATTCTTTCCAGTTCTCTCTTCTGAGCTAATTCCCTGACCCTTGATTAATAAGACTTGGTGGAAATCAGACAAGCTTAGAGCATCAACACAAACTGAAATGCATTCTAGCCTCAAATCAATTGAATCAGCATTTTATTTACATTTCCTGCCTTTTACAAGTGCCAGTATTTAGCTCACCACAGTGACTTCAGAGTGTCAGTATATTTCACAATTCAATTAGTCATTCCCAAGTGAAGTATTGTAATTGATTCTTTTTCGGTCTCCACTGGTGATAAAGGTAATGGATGTTTTTGTCAAGCAAATGGACTTCCTCTAAATATCTGCTTTTCCATGTCACTGCTCTGAAGTAAATGGTGAGGTGTATTTCTATAAATAGACAAGTAGCTGGCAAGAGGGGGAAAAAAGAGAAGGAGAAAAAAGAGCAGAGAACCATACATTTCCTGACACTGCACTTTTAGGACGGTTTAATTACCACAAACGTACATTCCTGAACCACTCTTATCTTAGGGAGCATTGCAGGAAGCAGAGAATAATTTGAATGCTAAGAGATATTGCTTAAAATACAAAAGGAAAATGAATCAAGTGCCCCTGTACAGTATCCATGGTTTTGGTCTGGGGGAAATGATGTTTCCAGAAAAGGCTGAAGTAGCACCTCAGACTAAGAGCCGTGGCTTACAGCAAGAATTGATGTAACATCTTCCAGCAGCTGCTCTGTAGTTGAAAAATAGAGCAAGCAACGCCTGAGAAAAGCAATCAATCAGCTGCATTTGTCACAGCTCTCTGAAGTCCCCAGCTATGGATATCATTAACCAAACACAGTTTCCCTGCGTGCAGTGAGGGGCAGCACGCCAAGAGCAGGGGTAGGGTTACCTCCAAAAACACCCTGACTGCCAGGTTTTAGGGCCTTCCTCTTCAGAACGCTTCCTTTCACCACACAGAAAAGACTTGCAGACCTAAGAAACATCCTGAATCACATTAAAACCCCATCACATGGCGACTCTCTGGGAAGAATTTTCTCCTCATGGAAAGCAAAACTGCTGATTCCTTGGCTTGGTGCCAGCGCTGTGATGTAACCAAACAGGAACACCTGGCATCTTGTCAAGAATATGCACATCTGTCAGCAGTGGTCATTTCTTCCCTGATATTCACATGAAGATGTGAAAATAAGAAATTCTGGTATCCTGAGGTTTCGAAAAATTAAAAGGTAGTAGGGCTACTGTGGTCCCATCTTTCCATTTAGCTGATTTTATGAAAGAATATCATGCATCACACATAATGGAATATGCTCCACTGTAATCACCAAACCTGCCAGATCTAACATAAACCAAGGACTTCTAGAACTGTACCTAGAAATATTTCAGAAAATTCTGATGTTTTCCCTAAATTGTGTCAAAGCTCTTTATGCTGTTGCCCTTGGGTGACATAAAAATGTGATGGAGGCCTTTGCATATTGCAATGCATATTTTCCAAGGCAAAAGGATCTGCAGCCAAACTTGTTTGGGGATAGGCAGTTTTCTGAAATTTCTCAGCTCTCTCAGTAAGTTACAGTGGTTCTCCTCTAGCCTGTATTAAAATCTAGAGTGGTACTGTCATGTATTTCCAATATACTGCAGAATTTTACATTAACAATGGATAAAGAGGTTAATAATTTTTATAATTAGTAGGACAGTATTCTGAATCAAAAAGCCTTATATGCTAACATAAAATAGGATTTATTATAATTAGAGATGTAAAGGATTGATTAGATCTCATAAGGGTAAGATACAACTTTGAATAAGCATTAACTGTTGAATTTCCATTTCCTTGTAACCAATATAAAGGGCCTGAGCATTTGGAGGACTTTAAAAATCTGGTAGATAAAGTAGCTTATCTGATCTGAACCTAAGGATGACAGAGTAAGGGTTTTGCTTCTTCCACAGGTAAAGAGCACTACAAATCAAAGGTGAAGGGGCAGCTAAAATCTCTGAGCCCATTGTCATCATGTGGAATTGTATCTTGTTGTCCACTTTTGACAAAGAGAATGTGGAGCTCCCATCTGGGGTGGAAATAGGCTGACTTCACTGGCCCCTTGTCCGTTTGAGTTGACGCTATTTTTGTGCCAGCATTTCTTCCCTGCTGGTAGAGATGAACACAGAGGAAGAATGGCTTTGCTGGGCTCTTCTCAAGGCCACAGCTGCCTCCGTAGCATTTTATAACTAGTGAAAATAAAAATTTTAAGTCCACATCCTTAGGTGCTGTTTTATTACACGATCTCATTGATTTTGATGGCTGCTGATGCCAGTTTATTTCAAATGAGGATTGGGCTGCCACCAAAAACAATCACTTAACTTTCAAGTCTCCTTTCTCAATTGGAAATTATGTTCTGTTTTATGTTATGTATGTGACAGGTTATAGTCCATACTTTTGAGTAATATTTTGTAACATTTTCAACCATGTTCAGGTTTAGATACCCAATCAAAGCTACCCATCAAGACACCCCCTCCTGCACATCAGTAATACACATAGGCACTGTGAAGGGGTGCCTGAAACATCCTAAAGACATCTGGCCTGAATGTTTCTCTGCAGAGGTGCCTGCCTTGCTCTGTAGATAGCAATCCTTTAAGCAATTCATGCAGAGAGGAAAATCTGTGGTTTATAGAGACAGGATAAAACACTTTATTGAGTGTTAAAAGGAGGTCGTACCAAGCTTGCTCAGACAACTGGATTTAGTTTAGGGATGAAATACATGTGCACCAAAACCAACTCACTGGCTCCATTAGCAAACATTGGGATACTGGAAGTGGTCTTTTTGGAAAAAATAAAGGAGTTGCAGGCATTTTCTTTTTCCTGTAAATATGAGGACTCTCTGTGAAACCTTCTCTGATCCACAGCTGCACTATGATAGTTCAAAGTGCTCAGAGATCAGAAAGGGAGCAGATGTGGCAGAATAACATGGCACTGAAATGGCACAAGCCAGGTTTGCCAAGCAGCAGTGAGGGACCACATACATCTGTTCCTCAGAGCTCAGCAGGCCAGCTGTGATGGAGAGAGATTAGCTCAAATGAAATGGAACATGAAAAGTCCAGTGAAATTGCCACAAATAAAGTAAAGAGTGGTTCCTGGAGAGACAAGCAGCTCCATCTGCAACAGATCTAATGCAGCTTGGGTTTTTTAATGGATTTGTGCCTTGTGGTTTTATTCTTTGGTGTGAATACCAATTAAAACTCTTCCTGTGGTTGGGCCAGTCATAATAGTTGTCTTCTGTGTGAATTCTCCAGTGAGTGGAGAACACACTGCAACCTTGTGATCAGAGAAAATCTGTCTTGATTAGACCACTAATGACACTTCTTGTTCCTGCTCAGCCACCTATTCCTACAAAACTGGATATTTAATTCCTGCTAACTTCTGCGATCCTGCATTGAAACTTGTTAAATGATTCAGAGTTCTTGGGATGTAGATGGACAGTATGGCAGACCCATGTGCACAGATTCCTTCCTGTACATGCACAAGTGGAGTGTAATCTCTCACTGCTTGCTGCAGGGACCATCGCATGGACCCAGGATATTATCTTCTGGGTAATGCTGGCTTGTGATTTAAATAAAAGCTGAACCATGCCTTGTGTCAAGGTGATGATGTTTGCTGAGATGACAGCGAGTCAGGATGTGTTCTTGAAGACGCACACCTTTCAGCTTAGGAGTCAGTCCAGGCTTGTGGATACACCACTGTGTGGGACAAAGGAAACATGAAATCTAACTTTATGCTTTATTTGGAAAAGCAGCTTCAGCTGCACCTCCTGTTTGTAACAGAAAATAGTAATCCTTTCCATCCACATTGTTATCCTCTTCATTACTTTCACATCACATTTTCATGGTCCCTGTAAGCTGAGGAATTCTCACCTTACATGATGACGATGGCCATGTCTGTTGATTGCTGGTTATCCCACTCATGTGACCAGGGAATGGATATTTCAAGTGACAGCACTTTCATTTTTGGGAAGCACAAGTCACCTTTAAGAGAAAGTCCACAGCTTTAATGTAAAGGTCTGTAAAATTAAAGTGAATCTTCTTCATGCTCAGTTCTTCTTGGCAGTGGGACAAGTGGATCAGTTTTCGGAGCTACTTACTTAACTCTTATTTTTAGTAATCATTAGAGAGTGACAAGAAAATGGAAAAGATGGTATTATATTTGGCACTACCCTGACTTCATTTCCTGACTTGGTCACAGCTTTTCTTTGTGACTTGAAATCTTGTACCATTTTTCACCCTGTCTAAAATGGTCCTTGCAAATTACTACTCTCCTCTCTTCTTCAGTATGAGTGTATATAGACATAAAAGTCTATATACATCCATGTAAACATTAAGTCAAGATTAATATAATTCCAGAGCTACTTAGTCACTCTCAGAGACAAGATAAATGACTGAGTTCAGAAAAAAGGCTAAGTTTTTATAAACTGTAAGAAACTATTTGCAGAATTCTTATTTTGTTTCATTATTTAAAACCAAACAAACAATTAACCACCCCCACCACCCCCAATCTTCTCTGAGCTAGATTTTAACATTAAACAGAACATTTTTGTCAAGGCAATTATTTCACATTTTATCCAATGATTACGTTAATTATAATGCATTGCTCCAGAACTATTGGTGTGGATTTTGTTGTAATAGGACTCTCAGAACAAGACCACTTCTAAGATCCAGTCAAATGGTGATCTGGTTGCTGTCAGAGCTGGAACACAGACTGAAACCAACTCTTCTCAGTTGTCAACAGAGAATTGTCATATAATTGTGGATTGTATTCTTGAGAAATACTATGCCAAGAACACCCCCACTTGGTCAAGGAAAGAAATGGAGTCATAATAAGATTACCACATCTGAAGTATATTGCACAAAAAACTATTCTGTGCTTAAATTTGTAAACTGCTGCCTATGAATGTCAGCATGAATGTAATTCTACAGGTCACTGAAAGAAAAAATAAAGTTATAAATGACAATTTTTAGTGTTTTAGTACTGTTCATTGAAAATTTCTCACACAAACTACATATTTCAGTGTAAATACTGGAGCCAACTTGCCTTGCATCAGCACCCAGGCTTCTACATCATCCTAAGTACAAATTAGTTTCTTTTGTTGTTGCCAGAGAACACATTTTCTTAAATAATAATCTCAGGTCTACAGGGATTCTTGTGTCTGCAGGAACTGTATCATACTGTACACAGCCCAGACACAGTCACTGAAGAATGCTGTGAAGGTTAACAGCTTTTAAAAATTTGATTATCCTTTGTTTCTTTCTTTCAGCAAGAAGTTTTGTCCAGTGTTGAACAGTCACAAAGAGAAGCCACCTTCTTACAGCCAAACATGAAGCACAATATCAACACAAACATTTTTCTTGCAGCTACTCTCAGCCTTCCCAGGAAAGCAGAAAAGAAAACCAAGAATGTCTATTTTATTTGCTATAGACAATCAACTTTGAATCATCTCTAATTAGCTTCCAACAAGATGTCTGGTTCCAGTCCAGAAGTTCGTAATTAGTCTCCATAGCCATTGATTTCGAGGGGAGTTTTACCTGAGTGAGGATTTTGAATGAGGTCACAAGGAGTGAGTGGGCCCCGAGGAAGCAAAGGGAGCCTCACCCTTGTGCAGGTGTACAGGTGAAATTTCAAGGAGCTTCACCACTCTTTCTAATACTTGTGGTCCCTTATAGGAAAAGTAGTTTTAGTGTGGCACTACAGGAATTTACAAGCATCCAGACAGGGTTAAATGTGCCTCAGAATGAAAAGATCCCAGGAAAATTAAAGAAAAAAATTGTAGGGAAAAGGAATCCACAATAAAGTTCATGAACAGCAAAGCTTTAGGAATATGAAATGAGGATTTGAACTTGACACTGTGTTTCTGTGAAAAAACCAAACAACAAAACAACTGAATAATAATAATAATAATAATAATAATAA
>VYZT01010559.1:13649-64210 GCA_013400735.1 Pomatostomus ruficeps
ATGTGAGGAGCTGAGGCTGGACAGAGAAACAGAGATGAAACCAGCTTCCTGGGCTGGGGCTTTGGGAGGTCTCTGACCAAGCTCTCACTCACGCACAAAAAAAAGCCTTGGCCTGAGAACACATAGATCTGTAAAAGTGCAGACAATGAAATGAGAAAAGAAATTACTTTACAGGAAGAGTGTGCTCTTGTTTTACATTTACAGGAATGTTGTGCTGCTGTGGGAAGATGAAGATCAAGATGCTGCAAAAAGCACAATCCCTACCTCTTCCATATTTAAAGTCTCATTGCATGTGGGTAGTTCAACTACTTAAAGTAAATCACCTCTCTGTAACATCTATAAAATCATATACTTTTCTTAACACTCATGTATTAGTTTTCAGAAACAGATGAAGAATTTTGGATAAAAATTTCTGTGCACATGCACAGAATTCCATACAAAACACATTATTGGATTAAAAAAATACTGTCCAAGAAAGTAGGAAAACCTCTAAACCACTGGAATTGGATTCCTGTATGCAGAAATTCCTCTAACCTTAATACCTAATAACCTTAACAATATCCTAAATACAAGTCCCCCTCTAGGACTTTAAAAAATGAATAGAAAGATCTGGCAGACTGTGTGCATGTAAGAGTAGGTAGCTAATGAAGGTCAGAAAGCATGATTGCAGCAATCAATAGGTATGTATCGGCTTTGTAATTATCTTCCTATTAATGCTAAATTAGCTAAGGTATATTTCAGACATCTGTTATAATTTAAAGGACTGCCGATAATTCTTATCTTATTGAAAAAAGATTACTTCTTATTGGAAAGGCCATAAAGCAAACCTGAAAATCTTTACCTATGGAGTTTGTCTTACAGTGCACAGTGTCATCAATAAAACATCTCAGGTCCTCTCACTGCTGCTGTGCAGGTTGAGGACTATTAAAAGTAGGAGAAGTTGATAATTTTCTGTCCTGACATACCCTAACACACATTTTAATGGTGGCATTGCTCTTGCATCATATCTCACCCCTTTAGGGCATGTCAGTTCCTCATGCAGCCAACCTATCCAGCATTCCTGGCATACCTTCAGTCAAGCGCCAGGAGTTGATATCCATAAAAATCCATTTTAGCTGACAGAAGGGGTATAATGTCCTGAGTTTAATTGCCTGTTTTTAAAAATCTGCTTTGTAAAACTTATTTTTGCCTGCCCTCCACCCCCACCCCCTCAGCTAAGGGGTTTTTTATCCTTCAAGGGGCTGTTTGCATCTTCCCCTCTAGCCCTTACCAAACAATCTGAGGGAGGAGAAGGCATTGGTTAAACATCTCACAACCCCAATGTTAACTCTCACAAATCACCTGTGGGGGGAAGAGTCTGCCTGTCCACACTCTTACATATTCTGTGCATGCTACAGTTTCTCTCCTGTGCGGCCCTGGCAGTTTTCTCGGGATTATGTGATTTACATTCTGTATAGGCCTATGTGGATCCATACAGCTCAGCAGGAGTGATTTTTACAGATTTACTGTAGCAGCCATAGGCCAGGGTAGGATTTGAATTTTTTTCTTGCTTAGATGTGATTCACAGCAGAATCTCAAGGGCGGAACACCCCCCAGCTGCTGCAGGCTTAAACTGCTGGGAAAATCATACCTGTCCAAGGTGGAAGGTACTTCCCAAGGTACAATCCCTGCCTAAGAGTTTTTAAAGGAGCTAAAGAAAACGGAGGGCTCTGACACATGATCAAGTTATTGAACATTAATGAGTTACCTTGCATCAGCTGAAGCACAGCAGCTCCTCCGTACTTAATCATAGCCCATTGCTGCCACCAAGGATAACATACAAGTATTACCTTTCTCACTGAGGTCTGGTGTGACTTCTATCCATGTTTGCCACAAACCAAATGCACACATACAGAGTGAGCTCCTGCCACTCAGCTGACAGGCACTGAGCCATGAAGCTCTGGTCACAGGGGAGACAGGGAAACCAGGAGTCTGGTTCGTCAGAGTTGCTCTTGCACTTCTAAAATGCAATGTCAGATGTCAGTTTGGTGGAAAAAGGACTAGCAACTACCTCCTGAGCTAAAAAAGACATCCCTCAGCTGTCAAGAGAACAGCCTCAGTAAATGCTGAGCACTACTTTTAGTAGCTGTGTTCCTAAGCTCTCCCTCCATCCAAGAAGATTGTATATCACACCAAAAGACCTTGTTTCTCACCAGAACATCTTTGCATGGCCACCATGCTCTTGCCAAGAGAATGAAGAAATTGTTTGCTGACCAGTGCAGCCTCATCTCAGTAAGATGTCTCAGTCTGGTCTTCTCCTACTCAATATGTAGCAAAACACAGCTTTTAAACAATATCCAGTTTATGCACATAAGTATTGAAAAGCGATGTTTTGTTGTTGGTTTTTGTTTGTTTGTTTGTTTTGTTTGTTTGTTTGGGTTTTTTTTTTTGCTACTGCAGAAAATGGCACATGGATTCTATCCACAAGAAATATTTTGATTTTAGATAATACCAGCCAGCTGGGAGCATGGAGTGGGAACACTAGTAGGTAATTGGCATTTTGTGTGATCTCAGGGGGCAGAAGCCATTGAACACTCTTAAAAAACTATTGCTAAGGAGGAAAATATGCTAAGCCTCAATGATCATCAAAAGTTTATGGACACAAATGATAGGAAAGGAGAAGTTTCTATGGGCCACCATGTGTAAGAAATGCTGGATCCTTGCTTTCAGAATTCCTTCCCTGAAATACATTTCACAGGTGGCACTTTAATGAGACTTGGGTTTGTTCATGTTCATTCTTATTTTGGTGTTGTGCAGCTGCAATTCAGCCTCACTGTTCTAAGGGAATTGAGTCTTTTTATGGGCCAAGAGAAGTAAAATCTCACCTTGATCTTAATTCAAGCTAGCAGCATACAAATACAAGAGTACAGTGCATGTGTTTGTGATGCCTGTGCATCCAGATCCCCTGTGCACTAATCACAAAAACTACCTTTGACTGGGTTAGTTACACTGAGAAATCCTGAAGTGTAGAAGTCCCTTTGCAAGTCCATTCTTCCCTAGTCCTTGTAAAAACTGATTGAAAATGCATTGTATTCCCTTATTATATATGCATTACTTGCATTCTGTCAACCTTATTGATTGTTTCCCACTAAAATCTGATTTTTCCAACAGCTTCTAAGTGAAAATTCTAAGGTGGGATTTCAAAAGCATGTCATTGAGTGAATTTTGTGCTAAACCAAAGTCATTGGAAAAACTCCAGAAAGAGGAGAGGTATGTCAAAGGCAGCAGATTTTCAGGAAAAAAACCCCCAAATAATCCAAAGAATCACTAACCAAGAACTTCTTTGCCTATTACTGAAAAATTACTTCAAGTAAGACAGAACCCTCCTGTTCTGACTGCTGAGGAAATAATAGTGAGAGGCTAATGTTAATGTGAAAAGTCATTTCTTTCTTTTCATAGCATTTAAATTCCAGTTCTGTTACCGTACCATACTGATGATATGCAGGAGTAATATTGACGGAAACCATGATTGTATTTTATTTCCACAGCTCTTAGCCCTCTTATAAATCTATGCTTTTTCATATGAGGTAGTTCAAAACCTTATAAGAAGGCATGATTTTTGCAAATAGCCTTCACTTTTTGCACATTATTATATCAATGGACCTCTTGCAGCCTCACCTTTTCCTCCTCATGTAAGCTTCTTGAGACGCGAATCCTGGGAGCACAAAGGAGCCAAATTCCTGTCCCTGGGCTCCCAGGTCAACCGGCATGAGCTGACTGTATCCACAGTATTGAGCTCTTAGCATCATGGAATAGTTTGGGTTGGAAGGCACCTTTAAAGGCAATCTAGTCCAGCCCCCCTGCAAATGGGCATCTTCCCCTAGATCAGGTAGCTCAGAACCCTGTCCAACATGACCTTGAACGTTTCCAGGGATGGGGCATCTACAACTTCTCTGGGCAACCTGTTTCTTTGTTTCACCATCCTCATGGTTCTAGCTAGCCTCAATCTACACTCTTTAAAAGCTTAAAATCATTACCCCTTGTTCTGTTGCTACAGACCCTACTAAAAAGTCTTGTCCCCATCTTTCTTATCAGCTCCCTGTAAGTATTGAAAGGCTGCATTAAGTTCTTCCCAAAACCTTCTCCGCTCCAGACTGAACAATCCAACGCTTTCAGCCTGTTCTCACATGAGAGGTGTTCCATCCCTCTGATCATCCTGGTGGCCTCCTCTGGACTCACTCCAACAGGTCCAGGTCCTTCCTGTGCTGGGACCCCAGAGCTGGAGCAGCACTGCAGGTGGGGTCTCACCAGAGCAGAGCAGAGGGGCAGAATCCCCTCCCTCACCTGCTGCCCACACTGCTTTGGATGCAGCTCAGGACATGTTTGGCTTTCTGGGCTGCAAGGGCACATGGCTGGGTCATGTCCAGCCTCTCACCCACCAGCATTCCCAGGTGCTTCTCGGCAGGGCTGCTCTCAATGGATTCTTCACCCAATCTCCTCTGAGGGTGCACTTGATCCCAATGTTATGGATGAAGATATTAAACAGCAGTGGTCCCAATAAGGACCCCTGAGGGACATCATCACCACTCCCGGTGCCTCCAGAACAGGTTGCCCATGTTCGGATTGCTACTGGGACAAGGTGTTCCTTGCAGAATTGAAGATGCCTCTGGCAGACTCTTGTCCCTGTAGTTCAGTGTTGAGACACCACTCCTTCCACCCTACTAGGACATGTCTGACAGATAATTTTAAAATTTATTATGTGCTTAACGGATACAAAAAAGCTTGCAGGGAGTTGTGTGCGGCTTTCCACAGCCCATAGTGTGTCAGTGATCCCACCGCCGGGGGAGCGAACTGCGGGCACGGCCGAGCCAGCCCCGGAGGGAACCCTGGCGATGATGGAAAAACGGTCGGCACGTCTGGCGAAGGTCCAGAGCCGCACGACAGGGAGGGAATCGCAGGGAAACGTAACAGAACATCTGCCCCAGAACGATTTCTCAGTGTCTCGGCGGCCGGGCAGACCCAGCTCTGGGGGACTCCCATCAGCGCTGGGAGCGGGAGCAGTTCCAGCCCGGCCGGCAGAGGGATAAGGGACAGAGCGGGGCCCTCCCATCCCGGGCTGCCGGGCTGGGCTCCCGCGGGTGATGGATGAGCAGAATCCGACACTGTTGCCCTACGGTCCCCGGCGCTCCCCAGCGCTCCCCGGCACCGCGGGGCCATGGGCGGCACGGAGCGCCCGATCCCCGCCTCGACCGCCCGCGCCGGGGCGCCTTCTGTGCCGGAGCCGGCAGTGCGCCCGCGGGGACCCGGCTGGGGTGACAGAGCTGGGGTGACACGGCTGGGGGTGACACTGCAGGGGGTGTGACACTGCTGCAGTATGTGACCCTGCTGGGGGGTGACACTGCTGGGGGATGTGACTGCTGGGGGATGTGACACTGCAAGGGGTGTGACACTGCTGCGGTATGTGACACTGCTGGNGCTGGGGGTGTGACAGTGCTGGAGGGTGACAATGCTGGAGGTAACACAGCTGGGGGTGTGATACTGCTGGGGTATGTGACACTGCTGGGGGGTGACAGTGATGGGGGTGATAGTGCTGGGGGTGACAGTGCTGGGGGGTGACAGTACCGGGGGTGTGAGAGTGCTGGGATGTGTGACATTGCTGTCTGAGTGTCGCAGTGCTCTGTGTGTGCGCTGAGGGCACCCAAGGCTGTGGACTTTTCGTTGATCCATGTTCCTGAGTGCTGGCTGCCCTCACCCCCTCACACTTTTAGTCCCTGATGGCACTGGATGGCCATCTCATGCATTAGGTACTCTGTGCCTTGTGGTTGTAATTGCCATCAGATGTGACTACTGCCCAAACATTATGGACTATATTCCTCAAGACTCCTGGAGGGAGACATTTGAAGAAGAACAGGAGCACAAGAGGTGGATTACTTTTGCTCCATCCTTCACTGTTGAATCCAGTCTTTCACAAATCCCAGCTCAGGAAGATTTTAGCCTGTGAACATACATGGTTCTTGTCCAAAAAGACAGAAACTATCTAACCTCCTTGGCAGGTCAAGTCTAGTTGCTTCCATATGAGTAAATATCCACACCTCTACAGCAGCTTGCTTAGCTCTCCAGGGACAGAGACCTTTAACTCTGATTCAATCACTTCCCTCAAATCTGTCTAAGATCACAGGATCACAGAATAGTTAAGGTTGAAAGGGACCACTGGAGGTCATGTCCTCCAACCTCTCTGCTCAGGCAGGGCTCCTTAGAGCACAACATTCACAGTTGTGCCCAGGTAGCTTTGAATAATTCCAGTGAGAGAGAGCTACAGCCTCTCTGGGCAATCAGTTCCAGTGTGTGGTCACCTGCACAGAAAAGAATTTCTTCCTCATGTTCAGGTGGAACTTCCTGTGCATCAGTTTCTGCCCGTTGCCTTTTGTCCTGTTGCTGGGCACCACCAAGAAGAGCCTCATCCATCCTCCTGACACCTTCCCCTCAGATAATTACAGATATTGATGAGGTCTCCTTTCAGTCTTCTCTTCTCCAGGCTGAATAGGCCCAGCTCCCTCAGCTGTTTCTTCTAAGAGAGATGCTCCCCTCCCTGATCATCTTTGTAGCCCTATTGATGCTCTGAAGTATCTAAAGTTCTCTTGGATGTGTACTTCAAACTCATACTTACTAAGAAAAAAAATGAAGCTTTAAAAATTCTGTTAGCACAGCAGTAGTGCCACTTTTAAGCTGAAAAAGATCTCTGATTAGAAAGTAGGAGCTACCCTGCAGTTTAACCTGGATTTTTTCACTCACTTCCTATTATATTTCAGATAATGAGACAAGAAGGGTCATGAAGGATTAAGTACAAATATTATAAAAGAGATATTGTAATTAATTAGCCTTGTGAGGGGATAAGGACTGAATGGAAAAAAGTGATCTTTAAAAAGAGTTGAGTTTAATGCAGGATTATGTGTACAAAATTGAGAGTATTTCCAGCTGTTGTCATTAACATAAGTCTAGAAATACCACATCCGTGGCCTTTTTAATGCACCAGAACAAAGGTGTGCTTTTCCTGCAAACAGAGGTATTGAGCACAGCTAATGTGGTGGGGGGATTGTGCTTTAGGGAGAGGATTAAATGCTCATCTTTGACGTGCACATAGGGTGGAGTAGTTGCACCTGTAGATGATGATTCCTGAGATATAAAAAGAAGCTTGGGGAAGCAACAAGAAACGGTCTGAGCTTGCTCCTGATAGACCCTGTCCGATGCACCCAGTATTGCCCAAGCTAGCAGTCAGTACACGGACGGACACATCAGCAAAACACAACAAACCGAGTGACAGAGCGGCCCCTGACAGCTCACAGGTCACACGTTCAAACCGCAGGTGAGCAACAAGGAATGCAGGCTCTCACTCGGGTAGTAACACTGGGGTGCTGAACGAGAAAGCAGTCGTGTAAACAACAGCCACGTGGACTGGAAAATCAACAAGATGGAAAGCTGAGCCGCACTGCTCCAGCTTTCAAAGGTAAAAGGTAAACCCAGTATCAGCTTTTAGCTCCTAAGTCTGGCAGTTTCCTAACCTCACAAAACACACAGACCTGCTCTTACCAATTGCATGAAGCACTTCATATTGTTGATGGTCAGATTTTATTTAGATTTTGTCAGCATATAAACAGGCCATTTAAAAGCAGTGCAGTAAAGTAATTTTAGGCAGTGATACTTTTATTTTAATTTTTTTTAAAAATTGAATTCAATACAGTATTAGAGAGACTTTCAAAAAATTCAAGTTCTGATTGACATTGTACACCAAATGCTACCTTTCTTGTTGAATAAACCAGTTGCAATCTGCATGGATTTACATTAAAAAAACCCAAACCCTAATTCCTTTATTTCTATAAGTTGGAATAGATGATTTTAGACTGCTCATTCTCAAACCATTGCTGGCATTTCCATGCTGTTCAGTAAATTTGGTTGATGCAAACACTCTCCTGTGCTCAGTTTAAGGCATGAACTGATGATATCTATGAATAATCTTCTGTGAAACTTTGCAGATAGTGAAAGTGGTTCTAATTAACTAGTAAGTGGTTTCAACTATTTGAATTTTACTGTGATTAGCTAATAGAGATAGTTTTGAGACCCTGGTGAAGTTCTCTATTTGGTGCCTTACAGGTTCCTCCTGCACCCCCTTTAACTTGCTCACCTCCTGGTGCTGGATTTCTGCATTCCTGAGACCAGCTTTAACGAGGCTGTCGGGGTGCTGCAGCACAACCCTTTGCAAGCACACAAATTTTGCTTTGAAATCACAGATGATCCTGACATTTCTAGCAGGCAGAACTTGCACTTTTGTAAAGTTGCTGGATCCAGTCCAAAGAATTTGACTTGGATGAGTGAATGCAGCTGAACAGAAACCCTGGGAATACCTCTCTTCAATATGACTCAGAGAAGCACTGCTGGGCATAGTCAAAATATTAAAATACAATTAAAAACCCACTTGTTTTGTCATTCATGTTTTCCTCATGATTTTAATAAAACTATTCACGTCAGGGAATTGTGCAACATTTATCCCATTTTCTGAGGAACACTACTATATGGTATAACATCATGCCATTAATATTTGGCTACCTGCACTTACAAAAGTTAGTTGTGTCACAGTATTTATTTTTAATTGCCCTGATAATATGCTCACATAAATTATAGTATCTGATCCTTCTGTGTACAGTCCCTGTTGATGTGTTGAAACTCCAACTTGCTCCTTACAGTTCTTACTAATGAAAACCTTTGCTATGAGCAATTTTCTATACACTTATATTAGTTTTGGATTACTGAGATTGCCTAATGAGATTATAATCAGCTGTTAAATGCTTCTGACAGAAAATATACAGTACAGATTTGGAAAACATCTTTATCTCATGATGAAACCAGATTCTGGAAGATTTTGTTAGAAACATTCCCAAGGAAGCCTTTAGAGTTTGGCAAGAAATTCTCCTGCAGAATGCTATTAAAGCAGAATTAGTTCAGGTTTCTGCTGACAGCAAAAAGTCCTCCATTGTTTCACCCTATCAGGCTTCCACACTTGGAAATTATTACAAGCAACTGCTAGAAACAAGAAGATGAACATGGGAAAAAGTGGAAAGAGAATTTGGGTTTTGGCCCCTTGGGATGATCATCCTAAACTGGATCCCAGCTCAGTCATCTGGGTGAAATTGCCTCCAATGAAGCACACTTCCAGACATGGGCAAAAATTCAGACTGGTTTCCTAGGAACTCTAAGTTTTATAGAATGTTGGGACTATGTGTTATTATGCAACACTGCAACAGCAGAATTTTAAAGGGAAGTTCATTTTTATCCAATTAATTTGGAAGTAAGCTGCTGTATTGGAGTGTGCTTTACTCACTGATATTCACAGGTAGGAGTTCACCTGGTTGTAGGGAACTGGGCTTTGCTAGTTTTTGGTATAATTTTGTGGGAGGACTGTTTTGGGGTTTTTTTTGGTGGTTCCTGTTTGAGATGCTACAGCTGTGGTCAGCTTGATACAAATTTTTTCAAAGGTGAATATTGATGCAAGTTACATCTTCCCGTGATTGTTGGGAGACCGGGGAGGAGGCCAAGCATTTTACCACCCTGTCCAGTTGATTGTGGTAAAAAGTATTGTAATAAGTGTATACTAAAGCTCTAACTAGTGTTAAATGGTAACAGATTTGGCCCAATTTACTTTTGTGGCTGAAAAGGAGTGAATTTGTAGTGCAAAATTCATGGTGCTGGTATGATGTCCCCTGTATGCACATTTTGGAGATTTTACTTAAGGCTAGATCTATTCTGGTGACATGAACTGAATCCTCATTAGAAGCCAGAGCTGCGAAGTGAACTTTTGGAGCACATCGCCTGGTTTGCTATGAGGGCAAAGTAGTTTTGTGTGTTCCAAGACCGTTCCACCATATGGGTCAGAGACCTGCTTCAAAAACTCCATTCCTCTGATCCAAATTAAAAAATTAAGGCAGATACACCCAAATACATTGCTTAATTATTATCACGGGCCTGCTGGCTATGGATGCAAACTCTGCCATGTCACTCTCCCTCGCCTCAGGCCCAGCCATGGGCTGTTGCCTTTGCAAAATAAGCCACAACAGTCCTGCCCCCACCACACACATTTCATTTGCTGGAGAAGAGGGGGTAAATGTAACTCACATGTCTTCTACTTGATCTGCAGATTGGACATTAAAGAAGTGGGAAATATGTGTCTGATGACCTCAGGCTATGTCTATGCTAGAAAATAAACTATGCCAAAGATCACAGCTTGGCTCAAACTCATATATGTAAGATGTCTTCCCCCCAAAACCAAGGTCTTCTCAGGTAAAAGCTTTGTTTTTTTTGTAGTGAAGTTGTACATACCTCTCATCCACCTCCTAATTTTTCTTGTTTAATTTTTTTGAGAGTTGAATAAAAAGTTTTATCAGAGTCAGAGAAATCTCTCTCTTCAAAACAGTGGCACTGCAGCTTTTTTTCATGGGACTGACAAAGCCTTCTGAATTTGCTGTACACTCTGGCAGAGACTCATGAAAGAGGATGTGATGATGAAATTGTATTCCTGTTTGGGAAGTCAGCACAGTGTACCCATCCCTTATTTTACCATCTCTGAGGAGCAGAATGCAGAGTGTATGAGCACACTTTAAGTGTGCAGCACCTACCACCTGACCTCAGAGACCCGAAATCCTCCATGCACTGCACAAAACCTCTACAGCTAAAACCCTTCTGCAGATTCTGTGTGCGCAGCTTTCCTGGTACTGATGAAGATGCTGCTGATGCCTGGGGTCCCAGTCATCATCAGTTCTAGTGTTGGTAGTTCTGTAAGTGCTGTGGCCTATTAGGTAAAAATTACATTTTATCCTCAGCTCACGCTGAAATCTTCCCTGTCTTCTATTTTTGCCTTTTTTCCCCCTATAGTTATATAACTGAACACCAAAAATAGGAGCTTGCATTTCTACACAGACAATGCAGTTCCATGGCGTTCAAGCATAAACTCTCCGTATCTTGCCTCAGAATGCAGTTCTTGGTAAGTTCACATCCTGTACTTGGATTAATTACAGATACTCATTAAATGGAGCTATTCTGATTTGTGCCAAATCGGGAGATGTTTAGATACGGAGAAAAAGTTCTTAAAAATTAGACACAGCATCCTTGAAGACTGATGAAGGAATATATTCCTCACAGTTGGCAGGGACCATTTTTTGATTTAACATCTCTGCACACATATAAAGCTTCTGTCCAAGGATACCCTAAAAGTTCACATCAATACTTGTCCTTAGAGACTACCACATTGTTGTACACAAATCTGCCTATAAAAATCCAGATTAATCCAAAATAATTCACTTAAATGAATCTCATAAAGGAAAAGTATACTTAGAGTAATCAGTAGTTCACTGCCAGAAGGAAGGTGTGTATGAAAAGATTTGTGGGTGTCAATTTCTTCTTCCAAGAAAAAAAAGTCTAGGCCAACGCACTAGAGAATACTTCCAAAACATTTGTAGGTAATACCAATGTAGGACGGACTGAGAACGCAACAGAAGGACTCAGGTACATCCTGCTACTGCAAAATGGTGCCGTTTTCCCCTGCGTTCTCTCAGACACATTCATACAGGAGTTGACACTGCACGTGGTATATGGGAAAGTGACATGACACCTGCCTCAGAATAGTGTGTCCTGTCAGCCACAGACTTTGCAAAGGCACCTTGCAATTGCACCCCAATAAACACTGAAAGCCAGAAACAGAGTTCAAAATCTTGACAAGCAGGAAATTCATTGGAAATAGGAATAAATAGCATAGGAGTAAAGTGCTGTCCTTAAGAAATAGAAATGTCCATTGTAGGTGGATTACAAGAGTGCAATTCCCCCTTTGAAGTTGTTTTTTTCTATGCTCATGTTGACTTCTGATTGCACCATCTTGATCCTGTGCTTCTGTGTGACCTATGTGGGTTTTGGGTTGTCTTTCCAGTTTGGTTATGATTAAGTACCAGGGCAAAACAGAGAGAAGGCTGTCCCACAGTCAGCAAGCCGATACTAAACCTGCTGCCAATGCCTACTGCAGATAACACCTATAGTAATCCCTGGGTTCTGTAATTGTTTCACCTACAACCTCCAGTTTCTCCCTTTTCAAACAAGGCAGGAGACAAAACATGCAAAATATCTGCCCTCACAAGCAAAAATCACAACCTAAATGACACAGTTGAGTGGCTTCACATCTCTCCTGTTGTATATCCAGAATTAAACCCAACATTGATCTCTCCTCAGTTTTCAAGGAGAGTGGAAACTTTGTGGAAGGGTTCAGTTCACCGGAGATCTCAGCTGCCTTCTCTAGATATCATACTATCTTTATTTGCTTTCATAGACAGGCACTCAAAAACTGTATCTGCGCCCTCCTATGCTTCAACAGGATACAAAATATAAATAATTTCTATGCTGCCCTGCCCTTGTTGTCTTTCCACTATGAATGGAGCAATATTATGTGTATCTAACAGATGAGATTTCTCTTCTTAGGCTTTTACCAGAGGGACAATAATTCATTTTCCTAACTTTCAGATTAAAGGAAAGGTTTGTTGGTTTGTAGGTTTATGGGGGGTTTTTTGAGAATTGCCTTCTGATGGGATTTAAACCAATGGAATTGCATTAAAATATAAACAGTATGCAAAAGAAGAGACTCAGGCTCCTCAGCCATGTTTACACAGGCGTCCAAGTGAGGAAACCCTAGTTCTGAGCTACACACACATCATTCTCCATGGAGTGGGGTTTGCATAAGGCTGTATTGTTCCCTCTTCCAACTCACTCAGAGGCCTTTTTGTGTTTTTTGCTGCTTTCCTCTCCTCCAATCCTATACACAGCCCATTTGTCTCCTTTTATTCTTACTGCTGCTGTGTCCTGCTTCCTTCTTTGGCCTCTTTGCAGGATGTAACAGAGTTCGGATTCCTGCCTTTCAGCATGGAGAGTGTCTCTCCAAACCAGCCTGCAGACCTCAGGAACACTGCAGGACCAGACCTGGCCAGGGCCGGGGAGCTCCTCTGAGCAGATCCCGAGACCCTTGGCTGCTATCAGCAAAGTGAGCCACAGCGTGGGGACCTCTATGGCTCAGCATTTAGCCAGGGTCAGCCGTAATTCACATGCTCCTGGTTTTACTCTACAGCCATAGTGAAGGGGGAAAAAAAATAAGAAAGAAGAAGAAAACATGAAATGTGTAATCCTTGATTTAAGTTTTCTGCCAAAACATTGTTCTCAACAGTTTATGCTTAAAAGAGAGGAGTCTTTTCGTCCCCAGGTACCCAGGTAAGATCAAGGACTGATGGAAGTGAGATAAAGAATGGCTCACAAAATTTTGCTGTTGTTTGGCATGCATGTTTATTAAATCTGTCATTATAACAATTAGATTTTCATTTGTTCTTGCTTATTTTGACTATCTGCTGCTGCTGATTATATAGCAGGAATAAGAGAGTGAGAGTAACATTTTACCCATATTCAATTAAGTTACACTTCACCTTTCTCAGATTAATTATAATTCATGGCTTTTGCAAACCACTCACAGTTAAAGGGCACTCAAATAAGGAAGAAAAACAAATGTAATCTCTGACTCCAGGGTACTCATGCAAGCCCTGCTAACCCACTGATTAAATGATCCAGCCTTGCATAATTATTCCTGTTCTATGAACTGGTAAATAAAGGCCAAAAAGTGGCTTTCCTAGTGGGAGCCAGCACAAGGATATCTTATCCGTTAATTTCTACTGAAGCTTTAAAAATATTAGTTAGAATTTTAGTATTTTGCCTTAATGTTCACAAAATTCAGTCAGGATAAACTCTTACATTTTAAATCAATTATGATGTTTCGGCAGGGTTTGAGAAATGACATCGAAGTGCTTCACATTTCAGCCTGCATGGCAGAGGTGGTATTTCATCAGCTGGCTACATTTTTATATAATACCACAATAATTAACCACTTACTTGAACATTGTCTTTAATACAAATGAACAGATTTTGGTGTTTGTTTAAAGGAATAACTACACAAAAGGTATAATGGAATAAAAAACATGTCTGGTGAACTATTTTTTTCCCCACCCAACACCTCTGTCTTCTTGAACTGCAGTTACCTAGAGTAACACCCAAAGTGTCTACACAAAAAGGCTACATCACGACTAATGAATTGAGCATGTGCAGTCTCTAGCCAGTGGGCTGACTGGCAGGATGTGGCTACAGCCACACCCTTGTTCTGCCTCTGCCTCCAAAACAACCCTGCCACAGCTGGCAGAGCAAAGGCTCAAGCTGTACAGAGACCTCTGTGGGTTCTGACTGAAGCATGGCTGACGAGGCTCTCAGTCCTCACCCTGTGCCCTGTGCAGTTGGAGTCTCTGCATTCCAGAAAGGGGTTTTACTAACCCTCTGACAGGTTTATCTATTGCTTCAGCTGCGTACAGCTCATCTGTGTGGGGTAGTACCAAAAGCCTCACGGGGGCAAATTAACTTGATATTGCTGCTTCTTCTGCTCTTCTTTCTGTTAAGGAGACTATACTGCTCTGACATGGTCTGGCATGGTCTGTTATCTATGCAGGCTCATTTTCACACCCCTACCTGATTTCTAAAGGCAGGCACACGACTCACCTCCCTTTTAGAAGTAACTACATTGTGCTACCCCAGTTCATCAAATGCCTTACAATGAAGTTCATCAGGCCCAGCCTACCCCAAAATCTTGCAATTAGCTAAGGCAGGGGCACTGAAGCATGGAATCGGTATTTAAGGATATTACTTGCAGCACAGATCAACTCAGCTGGTCAGTGCAGGGTGCTAATAAGGCCAAGATTGTGGGTTTAATCCCATACAGGCCATTCACTGAAGAGTTGGGCTTGATGATTCTTGTGGGGCCCTTCCAACTCTGATTATTCTGTGATTCTGTGATGTCTCCTACTTGCTGTGGGATAATGGTGAATAAACACTAGCTAATGGACTGAGCAGCAAGTAACACTGCAAAGCTCTTCTTCTACCAGGGTTTTGTTTTCTCATCTCAGTATTGTGCCACTGGAAGCAGAATCCCTTTCCTTTCTCCATCCATTTTAATGCTTCCACATTTTTAACATTTTATGTTGAGAATGTTTCTTTCTTTGTAAATATCTCCATTACCATCAATGTAGAAGTAAAGTACCTCTACCAAGTCAATGCTTACAGGTGACAATTTCTGGTTTTAAGCATTCCAAAAAGCTGAACTGCTTTGCAATGTCTCCAGTTCACTGCCTAGTTCTAGAGGCTTTTTGTGGATCTTAAACGTTTCCAGGTCTCCCTGTCCCTGGTTGTTTGTATTCGCCTCTCACGTTCTGATTTCACTGTTTAAAGGGCAAGGAAAGTTTACTGAATGGAAAGACCTTGGAGTCTACAATATCAAACAGCAAAGTGACCTCAAAGGAAAACATATTTCATTAAAAAGAAAAAAGAGTTTCCTTGCAAATCCAGCTTGTTTTACCCACCCAGATCTGCCTTTTTGCTGCCTCTGTGGTGACACATGTTTTATATGAATCTATATTAAGATGAATTTTAACCTACAAATAACTAGATACAGCTATGCAGTAGGAGGGAATTCCTATGAGATGATGTAAGGTTTTTTAAGCAGTAAAATTAAAAATAGCACGTAAAACCTGACCAGTAGATTTGGATTTGAACCAAGGCAACACATTTGGGAAACATTATCAAGTTTATCAGGGGTAACATATCACAGAAAATCTGCTTCTGTTTATATGCCATTTATTATTCATTTTTGACATTTCCCTTTTTTCCTCAACCTTTTTTACCCCTAAGCAAATATACGTTAGACTTAACTGAAATGTGAGCTAACGGACCAGTCTCTTAATTTTCTTTCCCTCTAAGACAAAAGCAGATCTGACTAGAAGTAAAATAAAAAAGTTCTATGAAATACAAGTACAGGGAAAAAAAGTTGCCAGGGTAGGGCTGGTAATAACGGAGAAATCTGTCTCACAATGAAACCCCAGAAAAAATAAATGCCTAATAAGATTAAATTAAGGGCCAAATTCTGTCCTTCCCTATGCTGTCCTGTATTTCATGATGTATAAATAGCACATGAAAGCCTTTGCCTCATGCAACACACCACATGTGTGATAAAGGGTGTTTTTTACATCTAGAACACTTATATCAATGGGGGTTATGCCAGCAGAGAGTTCTTTGCCCACGGCTGGCAGAATGTTTGCAGTTTATAGTTTATTAATCAAGTCTACCTCAGGGAAAAATACAAATAATAAAAGCAAATTCACTCTTACTAAACAACCCAGTCCCTTAACTTCACTTGGAAAAATTCTCACTCATATCATCACAATAAATTTGAGAATGAGCTGTATGTTTAGCTGCACCTGATCTGATCAAAACAAAGGTAATCATTGAAAGTCGGCTTAAACCTGGTCCAAAGTCAGGCAAAATTCATGCAGTCTTTCTACTGAATGCAAGTTGAAGCTCAACTTAAATTTCAATTCTTTTGTTAGTTTTTTTCTATCAGTAGTCTGTAATTTTCTTCAATGGGTTCCAATGCAAAATATCAGTATTTTTTTGAAAGCTGTTATTGAACAGTGGTTTGTTCTGATGCTGAAATCTCCAGCTGAGCCGAATGTTTACTATTCTTTGTTAGGATGAGCCAAACTTTTGGAGTGGTTTCAGGAGCAAATCTTTCCTGTGTGCTCTAGAATCCACACTTAGACCTTGCTCTATCGGCAATCACTCCTTATATCTCAAAGAAAAGTAACACAGTAATGGGCATAAAATGGGGAATATATTTATTTTAAAATGCAACCAACCCTCCAGAATATAATAATATAATTAGATATTACTTATATTTATTGTTTAGTTTTATTTTAGTAAATGCTGCGGTTTCATAAGTAGAGACATATCTAGAATCTATGTGATAAAAAAGCTCTGTGATTTTATGAGTTGTTGCATACTGTTGCCGATGTCAATGCATTGAGTATCTATTGAATAGTTCCATTTGAACAATTATTCATAATTAGAATTAAAATTTACTCATAATTACAATTAAGATTCATGTAATTAAGACATACAATGAGTGCAGAATTGCACCCAGACATCACTAAAGAAATGTTGGGTAAGTCTCCACTACTGTGGCAGAGCACAAAACTCGTGTTTTGGCAAATGTAAGGTAACATGTCTTAAAATGTGGTATTTAGAGGACATTTATTCTAAGTGGATACAGATGGAAGAGACCAGAGAGAGTAAGTCAAAGGGGTTCCTAGTAACCCAGTAAGGCTGAACTGCTGAACCCTGTTGAGGAAATTAGCATTGCTGGCCATGCTGTCAGGTAGCTGAGTGCTACTAGACAGAGAAGATGATTTATAAGCACACATGAAGACAAACTTGTAAGAGTGAAGAAGTTTTGCTTGGCCTTTTTTTTTTGTTTATTTTCAGCTTGGCAATTTGAAAGCTAATGACTCAAACAGGCTTTGAATCAGATCCTCAAAGATAAACTGAATTAGAATGAAAACCATGTCATTTATTTTATAATGCTGCTTGTGTTGCCTCCCTCTTGCTGTTGCAGAAATCCCAGAACAGGACAGCAAGAGACATTGCTCAAGGCAGAAACTTTCAGATACTGAGAACATTTAGATGCTTTGTTGACTCTCCAGAAGATGATTCTAAGAGCTGGTATTTCATCCAGGGTAATAACCCAGGATCTCCACAGCAAATGGCAGAGAGACAGAGAATGGGGTCCATGGGAATCTCATGAGCTTCAACAAGGCCAAGTGCTGGTGCTGCACCAGGGTCAAGGCAACCCCCAGTGTCAATCCAGGCTGGGGATGAACAGATCCAGAGCAGCCCTGCCGAGAAGGACCTGGGAGTGCTGGTGGGTGAGAGGCTGGACATGACCCAGCCATGTGCCCTTGCAGCCCAGAAAGCCAAACATGTCCTGGGCTGCATCCAAAGCCCCGTGGGCAGCAGGCGAGGGAGGGGATTCTGCCTCTCTGCTCTGCTCTGGTGAGACCCCACCTGCAGTGCTGCTCCAGCTCTGGGGTCCCAGCACAGGAAGGACATGGACCTGTTGGAGCAGGTCCTGAGGAGGCCATCATGATCTGATGGATGGAGAACCTCTCCTGTGAAGAAAGGCTGAGAGAACTGGGATTGCTCTGCCTGGAAAGAGAAGGCTCTGGGATGACCTAGATGTGGCCTTCCAGCAACTGAAGGGAGCCACCAAAATAGATGAAGGACTTTTTACAAGAGCATACAGCAACAGGACAAGGGGGAATGGCTTCAAATTGACAGTAGGTTTACTTTAGATATTAGGATGAAATTCTTTACTGTGAGGGTGGTGAGACACTGGAACAGGTTGCCTAAAAAACGTGTGCATGCCCCATCCCTGGAAGTGTTCAGGGCCAGGTTGGATGGGGCTCTGAGCAACCTGCTCTAGTGGGAGATGTCCTTGCCCACTGCAGGGTGGTCAGAACTGAATGAACTTTAATGTCCCTTCCAACTCAAACCATTCTGTGATTTCTGGGGACAATTTTGTCTACCCTAACACAAAGAGCAAAGGTCTTCAGAGGTCTGTCTCTCCATGTTCTTCAGAGGACTGCACATATGGCATAATTTGCTACCTCAAGCAAAGCCTATGGCTGTTCCAAGTGCTCTCCCATGAAATGTCATATGAATGAGTTTGTAACACCTGTATTTTCAAGAGGTTTGTGTCAGGCAGGACGCAAAATTCTGTGCTTCACACAGTGTATCAGGTTAATATCTATATGAATAAAGCTGTGCAAGAATTGATCTACTTCAATGGAGGCAAAAATACGTTTTCTAATTTTGAAAAGAGAGTATAAAAAGAAATGAAAAACTTAATGCCATTAAAAAGAAGGTGAGAGGATGACATTTTAGGAATTCTGATACCAGTACTATGATCATGAATTATTTTCATTTTGCTCTTAAGATCAGGGAGGTAAATGACCTGATACTGCCAAGTCTAGAAGGCTATCTTTCATCTTTATCCTTTTTGACCCATAAAGTCAATAGAAGATGCCCCAGAACTCTTCCAGTAGAAGTTTCCAATACAATTGTGATACAACTGAATGAAAACGCCAGGAGAATGGAACTTTCCACATACACACAAAATCCCAGACTGACTTTGGCAAGCCCAAATCTCTGCTGTTTCCTGGGCCTTTTGTTTCACATGGTAATGGCCCCACTACTACCTGGCACAAAAATAATCTGAATTAAATTGAAGTCTGTACCTTTCAAAGCTAAAACCCACCACATTTGCTTGTTGCCTAGTTTTTATTGAGTATGGCATTTCAAGTTGTTCTTGGGGTCAAAGACAAATGACTTTTTTTTTTTTCTTCTAATTTCATCAGTACGACAGAACTGAGGAATCTCTAACTTTTCAACCTGAACAGTGATCAACATCTTGGGCACTTGTCAAACTCTAACAAAATTGTTCTCTCTTTTCTCAGCTCAGTTGCACTGCACCTCTTGATTCAAACTACTTATATACTCAGGCAATATCTCTAACAGTAAACCCTCAGTTTCTATTTTAAAAATACAAAATACAGAAATACTGTTACTTGTTTGAAAAATAATCGTGTCTCAGAAGCAGTATTTTTCAACGAAATAACTTAAAGTAACTTTCAGGTAGCATGCATTTGTGTACTTTTGCTGATTTTATTTAACCTAACCTTGTATTATTTAAAACTCTGGCCAATTATATAGCAAATGACAAGAATAAAAAAAATGGTCTTATCTGTGTATCTCAAATTAATTACAGTTGTACAACATATAATCAGAACAGTGGGTCTCAATGTGAATCTGAAACCACTGAACAAAAGGAGTCTTAAGCTTCAAATTTAATAAAGCAAATGTCAATCTGACAGGCTGTGTAAAACAAATGTGGCATTCACTCTGTACTTTTAAAACACAGCTGCAAAGAATTGGCTCAGTGGTTACAAAAAATCTCTCATTGTATAAGTGTCATAGATATTACTATGAATGTATACCTGAATATGGATAATTCAAAATTAATCAGAGCAAATATGGTCATTTCATTTGATACAAAACAAAAATCTCCACAAAATTCTTTAATTAGGCTGGCTAATTACCACAACTTTTCCTTCCCCAAGCTAAAAATTTCCACAGAGATGTAATACCTGCTTCAGTCTTATATTGATATATTCAGGATCATGGCAACTAGGACCACATTTACCTGTTCAGTAAGTTCATCTAAGAAACCAAATTCAAGTCCCCTGTAAGGAATCTTTTTCTGGGAAGGTTTCTATTAAAGAGCCTTTGAGCTCTGATGCTGCATGTTATTTAAGGCTGAGTTTAATAGTGAAAGTGCCCATAGTTAACCACAGCCTTGTATGCAATACAACATCCACCCCAAACAATACCAAAACCAAACAAAAAGAAAACAAACAAAAAAAATCCCCACCCTACATTAAGTGGATCCTCACAGAATGAGAATTATCACAAGCTGTAATAGCACTTTTGATCCATGCCACATAGAAATATTTTAACCTTTAAGCTCTGTGAGCAATTTTAAAATGTCAAGAGGTATGTCAAGTTCTTAATACCAAAGTCTACATATTTAATTGTCAACAGCCTAAATACCCAAGACAAGAGAGTTATATTAATTCCAACTCGACACAAAATTAAGATGTGTTGGAAAACCATGATATTTCTTTCTCTTAAACTAAGGAATTGTGCTTGGTTGGCCCATATTTTAACTATATACTTATTTTCTAGAACACCTACTGCATTGTTCATTTTAGCTTTATTTTCAAAGCAGTCAAGCACAGGAGATCTCTGCAAGATTATCATGTTACACCACTGATCCTATGAGAAGACTCAATTTGCTCAGTAATAAGCAACCTGGGTCAAAGGCCACGACTGAGAAAAGACAAAGGGCATTGTTTACACCTGTGTCAATCAGAAGCAGCTCTCCTGAAATCCACCAAGTTGTATTTGACTCAAAACCATATGAAAGATTTCCGTGTTTGCTGAATCTGGATTATGTGACAGCCAGGAATCCACATTTATTAGTCTGTAGCAGGAAGCATTACAGACTGCTAAGTTAAAATACTAGTTTGCTGTACAGGCTTTTTAACCAAAATTGGGTTTTATTCTCTTATTGGCAATTCAAATTCATGTCACTGCTTCAGCCTGCTAACTGGCATTGTGTTACCTAATGTGCTTCACAGTATGTAGTAATAGATTCTGTAACTTTGGATTAGAGAATTCATCTGAGGCAAGGAAACAGTCATTAGTGTCCTACATTTTAAAGAAAAAACCAAAACCTGCCACGTCTTCCAACTATTTGCAACTACTAGCAAACTTTTGGATATGCAAGATTTCGCATTTCTTGATTTTCGATGTTCACAGAACCATACACTTCTAATAGTCCAAGAACACGTGCAATTTTAAAAGCATATTTCTGACTACACAGCCACAAGATGATTAACAAAAAAGATTTAACTTGGGAATTTTGATTTAGCTTGTTCAGGGATCTGGTTGGAAACACTGCATGGGATACAGCCCTGGAGAGAAGATTTGTCCAGGAGGGAGAGCGTACTTTCAAGGACCACCTCCTCCAAGCTCAGGAACAGTCCTTCTTGACAAGCGAAGATGGCCAGATTAGACTCAGGAAAGCCAAAGCCCTTCTGAAGTGAAATTTGGTGAAGGATATGAAGGTCAATAAAAAAGGGATTCTACAGGTGTATCAGCACCAGAAAGCTATGGAAAATGTCTGCCTGCTGCTAAATGAGGTATGGGACCTGTGACAAAGAACACAGAAAAGATCACAGAATTCAGTGTCCACTTTGCCTCAGTCTTTTCATGGTAGGATTTGCCTTCAGAAATCTGAAACCAGAAAGACTGGAGAAAAAAAAGACTTAACTCTGGGCAGATCAGGGATCAGGGTGGGAACACTTAAACAAGCCTGACCTACACAACCAGTGGGACCTGATGGGATGCACCATAAATGTGGAGTGAGCTGGCTGCTATTTTGTTTATCTTGACTTTACCAAGGCTTCTGGCACTGCCTCCTGTACCTTCCTCACAGGTAAACTGACCTCTGGATGAGATAAACTGGCAGTGGGGCATACTGAGAACCGGCTGAACACCAGGCTCAAAAGGGATGTCATCAGCAGCACAAAATGCATCTTGAGCACAGTCACTAGAGGCGTTTCCCTGGGGTTGGTACTGGGATCAATACTATTTAACATCTTCATTAATGCCCAGAGGGTGGGGCAGAATGTACCCTCAGGAATTTTGCAGCTGATACAGGACTGGAAGGAGCTGTTGATGCACCAGATGGTTGTGCTGCCATTCAGAGGGACCTTGACAGACTGAGAATTGGACACCTGTACTGCTCTGGTTCAGATGTGGCATGAAAAAGGGATGCACCATTTCCCAAATGGGAATCTACTGAACTGGCACTGTATTGTCATGGGAATATATTGATTACATTAAACTGCTCAAGAAGTAAATGGGGGAGGGAGAGGACAGATCATTTCATATGAAGAATTTATGTCCTACATTGTTTAATTCAAAATAAATGTAAGAATGCAAGCAATTTCATATATTTATGTCTTACTTCCAGTTTAGATTTAGCTGAAATACAACACAGAAAGCAACACAGAGAGGACTTCTTGTTGGTTTGTAAATTTTAGTAGACATGGAAAACACAGGATCATTTATCTGAGGGATGTGGTCTACCAGATACCAGTAAATGCAATCTCAGATGCTATCTTTCATGACAGCCACATAGTAGCAGCAGAAAGCTTAAAAGTCATAAATTATGTTTCAAACACATTCAATTGTTCAAAGTGATAAATCTTAGTCATTGAAATTCATTCTTTCAAAAACCCTAAAATAGGATTTTCTTCCACCACAAAACTAGCACATTTTTTAGGGTTCTTCTGACCCAAACTATTCACAGTCGTTTCTGAGCATTCTGAAGTGCTGCCATTATGAGGCTTAAATCTTTATCATACTACACACATATACTCTTACATGATGATGAGATAAAATAAGAAGAAACCCTGACAAAATGGAGATCAACAACTTTGACTATTAGTCTGTATAGCTCTTCCAAAAGCAATTCATTTGAATTTATCTTAAAATTAAATGAATCATCTTCTGGTGACCTTATTGATTATAAACACAACCTGAGATGGCCCCTGTAGGCCATGATGGCTAATGTGAAGATATAAAAGTCAGAGAAGGGCTTCAAGCTCTCAGCAGTATCAACAATTTCCCTTGGTCATGATGATAGACAAGTGCCAAGAAATGTCAGAAAAACAGGATGCTTTCAGTGAGGTTATACCGTTGTAGCATACAAGTGAAACAAGTGCTTTCAAAATAAATCACAAACCGGACACATAAAGGTGAGCCTACTATAATGATCCAAAACTTTAAATGAGGTATTTCTCACCCTGTTTATGTTGTCTCTAAATATAGGGAGTCCCAAAGCTTACTGTACCAAATCTTTTATTATTTCAAACAAACTTCTGTACAAAAACATCAAAGCAGGCAAGGAAATCCTGTGACTTCAGCAAACAGCACATGACAACTCACAGAATGCTTTAAGGTTTACCTTTTTATTATACAAGTGACAAATATCTTTTCTCTGGGCTACTTAAAGATAAGACTTCATTGTTTGACAAAAATTGCAGGTAAGCATATATTAACTTCAGTTACCAAAGCTCAACAGAATAGCCTGTCATCCACCTAATTTACCTAACTGGAAGTGACTATGAACAAAGCAGGATTTTCCCTAATATACACTTTTAAATGTCCCCCCATCAAAAATGGAGCTTGTAAACAGTGGATTTACTACTGTGAAAAAGTGTCATCATTGCCTTCAGGAAAAGAAAAAAACCTAATGTGAGTGAATTCTAATTCTGTCCCTGCCAACAACATAGCAACGGCTGCTGCACCTGCAGAGGTGTGACAGGAATGCTGCAGTGGTGGTGCTGCCCAGTACAATGACACGTGTGACACTGGCACCTGTGGGTTCTGTCAGGCCTGAGAAACCTCACAGTGGTTGCTCCGCTCAGAAATGAACTCTTAAGTCAATCCTTACTCCAGAGAGCTTGTGACATTAATACTGCTTAAGGACTGGGTTCAATGACACAGTTTGTCACAGTGCAGCCGAGTTCCAGCAGACCAAATGCATCTTCAAAATCTTAAGGTAATATTTTCAGAAGAGATGTGCATGAAAATTCCAGTGAAAGCACACAAACCCTGATTTATCTACATGGGAATAAGCAAATATGAATCTGAATCTGTGTACAAGCACTGGAGTTTCCACACATACATGCAAGCAAAGTACACAAAATCAAACACATTTTCAGAACGTGACCTCTGCAAGAATATGTACAGCAACTGCAGACCACCCAGCAGACACACTTAAGAGAGCATGAGCACTTTACTGCTTTTGGCAAAGTATTTCTATTCCATTAACTGGAAAATTTACCAGAAAGTAAGAACAAACAACTCAGCAAGGAACTTAAGTCCTTGAAGTATCAATCCCATCTCAAAAGCCAGTGAAGAGCAGTCAGCTGATAAGTATTTCTGTGTTGGCTCTGAATCATCTAATGAATAACACTATCAGGAGTTCCTAAGAACAGATCAGCTCTTAAATTTAAACCATCCCCAGTCTGAGGAGGCCAGTTTGACATTGGGGAAGTTTGCTGCTACAGCAGAGTGTACTAGTTTAGATCAGCCAAAAAATTACTTACCAGTAAGAGCTGTCTGGGAGTTAAAGTTCATTGTGATATATTTACACTGACAAACCTTTCCCAGTTAAGTCAAGGCATTAGTATTTTCCCTTTCCTTTCTAGATCTAATAAAATTATACAGAGTTTTCAAAATCTATCAGTGATCTTTTAGGATATTTTCTGTTTATTTATACTGAATCTGAAAAAGGATATTAATTTCCTCAACTGTTGGAAAGGTACAGGTTATATTTAATTAAGAAGGTAAAACTACCTGTTTGAAATATATTTTTGGTTGCCAGACAGCACATAATCCTTAAAATTAGGTGGATCTCCACTTTTTCCAGGAAAGACAATGCATTTTATGAGAGTGATGAACATTCAGATATTATCCTATTCATACTAGTTTGACAAGATCCTAAAACTGACCAAAAAACTGTGTACATGTTCTTTAAAACATACCAAATGAATTTTACTTTCTCTTATATTAACTTTCTTCTTCTTTAAAGTTTTTTCTGTGATACCTTTGACATTTCAGTTTGATTTCCATTTTGTCTTCACTACTACTTACTTCTCTGATAGAGAAGGTGTTTAAGGATTAAAATGCACAGATAAACTGTCATAACTGAAGTATCTAAGTAAAAAAGTATTTTAAAAGTCAAAAGATAAAGGCTAAGATAAAAACTTAGGTTGCACTATATAAAGTCAGTCAGGTTATGAACAGATTCATATATTTTAGCAATGTGAACAAAATGGTTATGTAAATACACACAAGTATTAACATCAAACTGTATTAAATTATGTAAACATACACATCTTCTGTGATCAATACAAACATCTACTTGTCTCTGGGTACTACTGCAGCATAGCTCGAATTTGTTTTGAAGTAGATTCATCATTCAGGTGTTTTGTAGTGAACCTAGAAATTACAAGTTAAAACAGTAATTTATAAAATGAACAGGGATAGGAAAAGTCTGAACACTTGAGGCTGTTTTTGAAATCAGCACAGTTTAGTTACACGAAGGAGGAATTTACATGTTCCTCTACTGATCATTGGAATTTAACTGGTAAGAGTTCTTTATCTTCTAAATACCCTATGCAATAAATTATTCCCTGCTAAAAGGTGGAGAACTGGCTAAATCCTGTCTGCTATCTGTCTATGACATTGTCATAATCTTGGCTCCAAATTACTTCCCATTTTTTCTAGTTAAAAGCCTCAGAAGAAGCAAAATTATGAAAAGACATAAAATATATGGTACATACTAAAATCACTTAGGACTCTAGACTAAATTTTGGCATAATCTATGACTTTAAGCAGTTTTCTTAACTATTCTGAGAGGACTGAAGAGCTTTAATGTGTTTTTTCCATTTAAACCCAAGCACTGACCGCTGCCTATGCTCATAGGGAGATTAATTATTACATAAGCTCAAAACACACTTGAAACCTGCAGGATTTAACTCCACATCAACTTTGATTCAAAAAACATGAATCACACATACCTGAGAGCATTCAGAAGTCCTTCCACAGAGTCCGGTGGTTGTTCCTTTAAAACTTTTATGCATCCCTTCATCTGGGAACAGAAGCATGCCACTATTGAACAATAATATATGAATTGCACTAGGTGAAAACAAGGAAAATTTTCACCATATGCAGGCAGGTTTCTTTTCTTACTGAGTGTTAATGCTGCTTTACATGACACAATAAAAGCATTACAACTTATTAAAAACTATCTCAAAGTTAAAAACCTAACTTTGGAGAAAACATCTACTTTAAAAAGCATTTGTAGAGAGTCAATTACATATCAAGTGCATATATTTTAACTTGCACATGATTTCTCCAAGTTAAAAATATAAAAATCAAAACCAGCTGATATAAGCTAAAAAAAAGAGATTTTGGGAGTTTCATGTCACTGCTGTTAACAACTCTAAAAAGAGATGTTTCAACTTCGACTTTTATTTACATGTCTGCATGCAAGGAAGTAATTTTCCGTATTCAGGTTTTAGCTGTAAACCCAACCAGTGACAAGTTATGATTTGTTTCATAAGTAGTGGCTAAAAATTTAATCTAAGAAGTCCACGGTGATGATTTTAACACCATACTGATAAATATCTTTGTGGAGACTTTGTGCAGACAAAACAGGCTGAAACTCTGTCCAAATTTACAAAAGGGGAAATGAAGCAGAGAAAGCAGTAGTAGAACTCATGTGACCCAATGTACAGACTCCCTAGATAGTCAATAGAGAGAAACAAGAAATTCTTCTCACCTATTCAGAATGTATTTTCATATGTTATGAATTATGCCCCAGAACTACTTATTTCTACCCACTGCTATGAAGACATCTAATCTAGCTATCCAGAAATTAGCCTAGATTAATTCCATTTTATTCAGTGACAGATAAAAACATGGCCACGTCAAGATCTGAATCCTTTAATTTTCCAAGTCACACTGGAGTGCTAAATCTACATGTCAGAATTTTCTTTGCAGCTAAAAGCACCTCTGCCTTATTCAGGAAGGGGATGATGAAACACTTAATTGAAGTCAGGGTCCATTTATTTGCCAGTAAAAATTACTCAGAAAATGTAGCTCAGCATCCTTGGCAGTGACTAGCCCAACAGACACTGTTGCTGCTCAGCTGGCTCATTTCTACCTAGAAGGTGTAACTAGCTAGGCAAATAACACATCAGATGAAATTCTCAGGCTAGCACCACCTGTTTTGAAGTGACACAGTTATTCTTCCTAAATTAGAGAAATTCAAACCTATGTGCACATCCCTCAGTACAGGTTTACATGCCCCAGCAGATCTGATCAGACCAGACCAAGTCAAAAGGGATAAAAATTCAAACAATTCTTTTTAGTTTTTGTTAGAATCAGAATCCCTAAAACAACCAGGATGTCTAAGCTAGGAGACTGTAATTAATAGCTTGAAATACAGCCTCCAGTCTTGACAGAGTAAGGAAAGGGTAATATACTCCACTGTCCCTGAAATTCTCTTGAAATGGCTTGAATGGCTGAAGTGAAGAGTTTGGAGAAAAGAATTGTTTACCACAGGAAAACAAACTCATCAGCTGAAACATTAGGAGATTTTTTAAATCACAGAAACATCACTAAACTAATTACACAAATCAAGATTTGGGACCATGTACTCATATCTCCTGCCTCCCATTTACATCTAGCTAACTTTGCTGCAAGGTTACAGGGCCTTAGGATAAATAAATGTGAGAAACAAAGTGCACACAAAGTATATTTAGTCCTATCAGAATTTCACTTGTGTTGCTTTTGTAGGCAAGAGTCTGAACTAGCTCTCCAGCAATCTGCATTCAAGTCCCAGGCTCTATCTGCTTCATGACCTTGAGCAAACCTATTCAGCTCTTTGTGACAAATCTTTCCCTCTGTACAAAGAGGAGACACGGCAAAATTCTGGTATCTGCAAATGCAAAATGCTAACGAAGATCCAGTGTCATGGAGGACAATAATGTATGATTTTTTATTTTCTTTTGAAGCAGGCTCTCTTGTAAAGGGAAAGACTTGGCATCTTTTTCATTAATAATGAAGTGGTGCATGAGATTTAGGTTTGTAAAAATGTAGAAAAAATAAGAGTACTCTTCTCATGTGAAGTTTCTCAAATGGAAAAATAAGGTTGACTTCTCTGTGACTGGCCATGCCAAAGACAAAACTGAAGGGTCATTATCAACATTACAACAGTAACATTTCAGTTCTGCACTTCAGATCTCAGACAACGCAGAGACAACACTGAATATTTACTTACTTATTTACAACAGAACTACTAACAAAGATGAGCATTTCAGCATCAATAAATTACATGATTAAAAAAAATTATGACCATAGAACATATGCCAGGCTAGGTATAATGGAAAATTACTTTAGTCTAACTATACAGTTGGCAAGAAAGCAGAGCTAACAAAGAAAAATTATTAGCTGCATCTAGAAGAAAATAAATTAAAATAAAGCTGGTCCTTACTATATTTTCAAACAAACTGATGCATTAAAGTGCACAGGTGAAGATAAATTCTAAATTTTGTCATTCAATAGCAATTAAAATTATTTATACCAAACCATAAGCCTGTTCTGAAAAAGAGCTGCTGACGAGTATTCTCAAACCTACGGAGTATTAAAGAAAGGCCTCTCTTACATCAATCTTTGATGTCTTTGAGAAAGCTCCCACAGGATGAACGTGATCATACAGAATAATAACTCCCACCATTACTCGCATGCAGAACATGAGGGTCTCTTCACTGGTGAATCTACTCCTGTACTCTCTGGAAAACAGAACAAAAGAAATAAACTTTTGAGACCTTTTACTAGATAATTTTAAAAACTAGACTGAGCGTGTGAAATCTGAACCAGAAGTATATTTTAAGGTTGCAGATGCACATTAGTAAGACTTTAAACATCTGTGAATTCCATAAGTCTTTGCCAATTTAAAAGAATGGTCACAAAGTAGAGAGAGAGATGAAAACCTCTTGTCATACCCATGCACAGCTGAGAGCCTCAAAATGTACGTGATGATGGCTTCATAGAAAACTTCATGAAATACAATGGAGACTGATCATACTTCTGTTTAATCTCAGAAACACCACATGCTGGGACCTCAAAGGAAAGCTATTGGTTTTGCTTAAATTCCTACTTTGGAACTGTTAAGTGGGATCTAAGTCCAGCAGCTGGGAAGTTCAGATCTTCACCAAGGAGGATTGTAATTATTCTGCTTTCCCTCTCTCTCTCTATACACTGTAGTACCTCTCAGTCTACATCAACTTCAACTTTTATTCTTTCACTGAATCATAGTACAAGCAGATTTAAAGGCTATAGAAATTTTGATGTGAAAATGCTTGATTATCCCAGAATTAGAATTAAAAATCAGATAATTTTCTAGATGACTCACAACTTTTTTTCTCTACTTTTGCCAAAAAAAGAGCTGACTCCTAAGACTACTTTTCAATTACTACTTCTGTGATGTCTCAGGATTGTGAGATGAGTCCCGCCCCTACAGACACTTATCCAGAATTTTCACGAACAAACACAAACCTCAGGAATTTTACCCTTTCCATGCCAACATGAACAAATGACTCATAGGCAGAAAGACCACCTTGACTCCATCTTGTATGTGTTTTCCAGTCAAAGAGACATCTAACCTAAAACACACTACACTAAATGCACAGCAAAATAATAATAAAAAAGCCCACTGGCTATTATTATCTACACTATCCGATACAAACACAATTGTACAGCTGAATACACTTATATGAATGAAAATTCATACAGCTGAATTTTTTTCCTATCTTGAATAAGATGGCTGCATCCAAAAAAAGATCTACTTAAATGATCCTTGAAACAGTCCTTGTGTGTTTGCTAAAGTGCTGCTTGGAAGTGCCAAAATTTTGCCCTCTGTGTGCTAATAACTGAGCAGCACAGGCAAGCAGGAGGCAGCAGTCAGCCTTTGCCCCTGGTTACACAAGACACAGACACTGAAGCCTGTGAGTGGATACGAGTGCACTTGTATTTTAACCTTTTGTTGAAATGCAGGCTGACCATGTAAGCTCTCCCCAACAAAACTCAACATTGATCCATGAAAGATATCATAAGGTGGCTAGAACAGGAGGCAAGGCTTTCGAGTACCAGGTCATGCTTTGTATACAAAAGTAGTAACAACTTAGGGCAAAGAAACAGGAATTCACTTGGGAAAAATTGCATTATCCCAGATGGCTAATTAAAATACAAGTTCTCTCATAAAAAATACAACATTCTCTCCCCCAAGATTTAAGAGAAAACTTACGGAGTTTCCAACATGACTTTACATACACTGGCCATAGTACTTAGACAGTCCGTTGTATTTTCAATTGGTAACGTTTTGTTCTGCAAAGGTAAGAAAAAGTCAATTATTCAGTAAACAACCCTGTAAAATTAAAATCAAGAATGTTTGTGTTAGACCTTTCTCCCCTTTACCTACTTCTGATACAAAATGTGTTGTTGCGTTACTGAGGGTTTTCAGCATTGGTGTGGCCTCTGCATAGAACAGGGACATCCTATTGGCCATTTCATTGTTCACTTCATTCTCAATGTCTAGCTGATGAAAAGAGGCAAAAAAATAGTCAGTAAAGCTCTTTAAAATCTTGCCAGCAGCAAGAAAAAGATACAGTACATGTTCATGTCAGCAAGCAGATTGTTGCAGGAATAGTCCTCTCTAATCACTTCATCCTGACTGCTGATTAACACTCGGTGTGAAGGAGAGAACATGACAGCTACTGAATCAAAAGCAAAACCTTTACCACAACTGGCATAAATGCATTATCCTGATAAATAAATACCTCACTGTGTGCAGCACATCAGAATTTATTTACTTACATGCATGTTGTTTATTCTGTTGCGACTTATTGTCCGCCTGTAATAACTGAAGTCGTTCTGAATTGCTGGGTTTCTCATCTTCCAGGAAGACAAACAGGACATAATCAGTTTTGGTTCAAAATACACAACAAAAATTCAACATGTATTGAAAGACTTTATTAACCTTAAGCTCATCAAAACGAAGAGTAAAATGTAAGATTTCTGCAAACTCTTTTGCTAGAGCCTGTTCCCGTTCCAGGTGCTGAGTTGGAGTGTAGGGAGGGCATGTCAAGGATTCCAGTAAACTCTGCAGGGCTTTCTCTGAATAAAAACCAGAAGCACAAGTTGTAGTCAGCCCACACAAAGACAAAGTTTTAACTACGTATCTAAACATACTGCATTCGAAGGGAAGGAACCCTCCAAACATGCAGAGCCCAAACACAAGTGTTTTTTCTTACTATTCTGAAATGCGAAGTATTAATTAATGACACCTGCTTCTTCAGGCTCTGCCATTTTCTCTCCATTTTGTATCATTGAACTCTTTTCCATTTTTGTCACCCTTTATCTGGGATCCCTATCAAAAATTCTAGAGGAAGCATTTTTCTTGCATTCAAATATTCAACACTTTCATCTTCCTCAATTAGCCATCAGCTCAGTATAGAGATTATTCTGGCATCTCTGTTACTAAAAGTGTACTCTTAGGCACTGATAGCAATATAAATCAGCTTCTGTGCCTGTACTTACCAGTATGACTCAAAAAGTGAAAGACATAGTTAGAGGACACTGTAGAAGAATTTCCTTGCATGGGGAGCCCTCTGACTTCATACAGATATTTGCATTCCAGACTCCTAATTCAAAGAGTCATCACCTTTTGTGTCTGTTGGGATGCCTAAGTCAGTGTACAACACATCAAACTTTGGATTTTCACCCTATGAGAGTTTATTGCTACTCTTCCTCCATTATCCCTGCTTTTAAAAAGTCTCAAAACATTACTGGCTTACATTCCTTTTAAAACTCCAAAGGATCCAAATTACAAAAAATAAATTGCTTTAGTCCAACATGGATCAGTGAAGTGCAGAAAAGTGGCAGAAAACAGAGAAAAACTTTGTAGTTTTATCATGCTTTTTGCTTGTATGCTATTTAGGTAATACAGACAAACTAACAAATTATGATTTAAGAGATGTCTTGATAAATGCAAATGCAGTTAAATGTCTGTTGATATCAAACAGAAATAATATTAACTCTAAAACTCTTTAAAGTTTGTGGAAAGACAAAACTTCTTCTTTCATTACATATAAAAAACCTACTAAACAGACATACTGAAACAGGGCTCACCTAATCTGAGTGAAAACTCGTAAAAGCGCTTTAGCCTTACAACCAGGGGACAGACTGAATTCCATGCTTTTTCTTGCAGCTGGATATCATTGGGATTTTGTATTGCCTGAAATGAAAGTCTTACTGTTAAGACCTGTGATAAATTAATAACAAGCAAGTGGCGGTCTGGAAATTTCTACATAATTTTAAAAAGTAAGTATTGTAAAACATAGAAGAATTCCGAGAAATTACACTGCACAGGATTAAAAAAAAAATACCATGTTTTACACCTTCCCTCTCCCCTTGTGACTGTTTTAAAATCATTCATTACAGTGAACCACTCACATAGAAATATGCGCTAGTGTATTCTTTTGGGAGCAAAACTGTTGTAAAACCATCAGGTAAAACCTTTTTTTGTGACTACTGGTTGCAAAAGTAGCCTTTTTTCAGGTTTTCAGGCTTTTGAAATCTTCAGCATGCTGAGGTTCTTAAGTAACCAACAACTCACACTAAGAGTATCAGCAAATCTGATGCAGGAAAAGCTTTGGTCACCTGAGAAAAATTGTAAGTTACCCTCCAAAACTGTACTTCAGGACCAGTTTCACAGAATAAGATGCCTCTAAAGTGGAAGTTAAGTTACAATTTACTGTGGTTCATTATTCCACTTACACAAAAGAACAACTATCTGTATCATGTATTTCTGATTTCTGACATCTGAGGATTACTTTTTCCATGTCCTCAACTTTGACTTCTACCACGAGATACATGAAACAAGGTATATGAAATGGTGTTTCTTGAAGTGAAAAATAATTACTAATTACTCACAGAAAACCTGAAAGAAGTTCCAACAGCCATCATTTAATGATTTCAAATTAGAGCTTCATAGTGAATGTTATGCATAATCTGCTATGTAACTTATAAATACAATTTTAAGGAGATTTTCACAGGAGTTCACAGAATGTGCTTGGATAGAGAACGGAAGCAAGGAGCACATTGAGTTTTGCCTGATTTTGCTTCCAAAGAACTGTCATTAACAAACATACATCTCTAATCTCTTGTCCAGCTCCTTTGTAAGCCTGGAGGTCTGCAAGCATGCTTTCTGAGTCCTGTAAAACTGCACTGATCTGGTTCCACACCTCCCTTTCTCCATCCGTGGGCTGTGCATCTAAGAAAGAGAAAAGCAAAATGCACAGAGTCAAAAGGAAGCTGCTGTACAAATGGCAAGATTACTCAGTTCTACTTAACAATACCATATCCAGCCTGACTATGTGTAATTCCATTCTGATGTAGGTTTTTTTTAAAATATACAATTATACTGCCATTCTGCTAACATCCAAGCTTTTGCTTTTTATAGCAAGGAAGGAAAAACAGTACCATTTTTCTATGCTCTGGCTCATAATGCCTCTTCTCAAAACGCAGCATTTTAAAGAGCAGCAGTATCATAAAGCAATGTTATTAGAAAATAGGATAATGCATCAGTCCCAATCTTTCATGAGCTCCATGGCTCAGTTACAAAGAATTGCTCACTTTTCTTGCAGCTTGGGGATAAATTCAGGCCTTTGAATGGATGGAGCAGTGGGATATTGCTCCACTTTGACTTTCCTCCAGGCTTCCTTAACCAGGGTAATTTATTTCTCCTTTTGTAAAACACACATACAGTACTATTAAAAATAACTTTTTCTCATGTATGTCAGGGATCATTTTTGCCACTAAAATAAATCCAGCTCTGTCAGTAATCAGTTTTCAGGGTGTGAGTGACCTGTAGACCTTTATTGTTGAGAGAAACGACATTTGAAAGTAGATCAATTTTCCTATTCAAATCTCCTCCTATGGGATTTACACAGCAGTGTGACACCAGGGAGTGATGCTATCCCCAGAACACTGACACATTAGACAAGGTAGAGATCTTCTGTCTTCTTTTGCTTTAAAACAGAAAAATGACAGGCACCGACCAAAGACTGGATGACCCATATATGGGATTGCAGTCGATATGTGAAGAACAATGACATTGTCCCAGCAGATTTCTACAGAGACACAACTATTTTTTCACTTAGATTTGTATTAGCTTGTAAAGATAGAATGTTAATTTTTATGAAAGAAAAAAGTTGCCTTTAAGTTGAATCTTAGAACTGTTTGAATTAAAAGCGACAAAACAACTTCAGTTCAAAACTCACAGATTAGGATGAGCTACTGTGTTCATCTCTACATTAATAAACAAGAAATATTAAAAAAAACCCTTTTTCTGTTTAGTCTTCTCACTCTCCTTAAGAAAACAGAGTTTTCTACCCATGTATCAGTATGGGATTCATTGACCCAGTCCCAAAAATGAACTGGTTCACACTGGAGTGTATGGAAAATAGGCATTCTCTAGAACCACGATGTTTCAGGTTCAGGTAATTTGTTTCAATGTTTCAAGTCATCTATGGACCTTGCATGAATGTGACACAAATGGCCGAGATTTACATGTCTGTAGCTCCAAAGCAACCTGTACTTAAAAGCCTTCCTACACTTCTACGGCACCACGAGTCCATAAGACTGGGCACATAATGATTAGACTTTCCTTTTACTCTGGAGGTTTCTTTTATCTTATTTAAAAAGTGAAAATAAACACAAACTGGGCTTACTTAGCTGGATTTTATAGCCAAAAAACTTTATGTAACTAAAAAATTCCACTATCCTTCAGAAAGTGAGGGAAAGGAGCACAAAAGGGAAAAACTGTCCCTATAGGAAAATCCCATCTGGGACATGGCTGTTGAACTGACCCATCAGTCACATTAAATTTACAGTGTTCCAGACTGGTTCTTTCCTCAAGCTGCAAGAAATCTGAGGTACACACCATAAGGTGTTTGTCACCTTGTGATAAAGAAAAAAAACTGAAAACCCTTCTGACTTTAACGAGGAAGGCAGTGATTCTGCAAAACTTGTTCATACCATACAACAACAGAGCAGGGGAAGGTAAAAGTCACATAAAAATCAGTATCGGTACTTTAATAGTTAAATAAGTTAAGGAAAATAACAGTTTCAGTGAATACTAACACAAAAGAGAATAAATAATTTATTAGTGCAGTTCATGAATGTAAAAGTTGCATGTGTAGGTCACCTGAAGCATCTTGTTAACCTTCTTGGTTAACAAGGTGCTTCTATGTTAACTTTTACAATTTATTTGCTTTAGAAGTACTAATGCTATAGACTGCCCAGCACTTTGGGACTTCAGAATGGCCTTTAGTAACACCCTTTATTGTAAGTATTTTTCCAAGTTTCCCAATTCATCTTTTGGAAGATGGTGGAAGGAGGAATGTTTGAAACTCATTGAGCTTTCTGTAGTATCCCAGCACCTGTGGAAGTAGGAGCAAGAGGCAGGTAGGTCTGTGGAAGAGGGAAAGAAAGGGAAGGGAGAGGAAGAGGGCTGCAAAGGCTCCAGAGCAACAGGCTTAGCTTGCATTTGCAGAAGTGGTTTATACTTATGCTGGAAGTGTTTAGCTTAAAAAGAAAGATAGGGAGGACGATTCAGGCTTTTTTTTTTATAAAAAAGCATGCATCTTATTTATGAAATAGAAGTTATGCAAACAGATGTTCTGATAAGATCGTGGCCATGTTTCAAAAGGGATTTTACAAGAAGATCCTGCCAAAAATGGTCAGCTAAAATAACTGTAATGGATCACTTTGAAAAAAATTTCATCTTACTGTCAACAACAATAATAGTTACACCAACTGAAAGGAACCGAGACTTCTTCATGATAGATTTTGACTTTTAAAACTGTCTTTCTAGTCCAACAAAATCAAAGCTTGTTTCTCTGTTCTGAATTAAAAAATGCCAATTCTGAATCACAGTGTGGAATCACTGCCTGGCTGTGCTCACCTCTTATCCCCACAGCATCAGAGAACCAGCATGTACTTCAGCAACCTGAGCCCATTTGTAAATGAAACCACGGTCACTGACTAACTGCATTTCAAAGTCTGAGTTTTTAGAGTACTCATGATTAGCACTGAGAGAGCACTCTGTCTTTAATAAGACATCCCTTTGGATGAGTGTTTCTAATGTGAACCCAAACCAAACAACTACATGAGTCCTGTATCAAATTATTGCAAGAGTCAGATGAGGCTTGAATCTTCCATATACAGATTCTACCAGCAAAATTTGAAAATTTTAGCTCTGGAGAGACATACACTTCCACTGGCTCCATTAGAAATAACCAGAATATGGTAATTCATCCATTCCAGGAACACATATTCTCTTTCACATTTACACATGGTCTAAGCCATGTTTCGGATGGAACTTCAGACTTCATAAAGAACAGAAGGAAACCTGGACCCACTACAGTTCATTTGTGGATGCATTAAGCATTTCAGGTGAACGGTGGGGCATGAAAGTGGGGTCATCACTATTAGAAAAATACCTGTCATATGTTTCAGAAAACCTTCCTAATAGTGCAAGGTATCTACCTCATCCTTCACCAAATGTGCATTAGAAAAAAATACACTACTGCTAGGTAGGTAAAATGTTAGTACTTGTAGGACAAGATTGGCTTGAGAGAGGATGTGATGCCTTTACCAATACCAATGAAGTGTAACAATATCTCAGTAACTAATTTTAATGAAGAAAGAACAGTACTACGAACAGTACTAAGAACAGTACTAAAAGAAGCACCTCCAACTCACACACCCTTTCTGAATGTGAAATGCAGACCAAAAGCTCAGAACTTTATTCCACCCTTAGGTGGTTAAAAAGATTCTCACTGAGGCCGTTTAGTTCTTCCATTTCAGTGAATGTAGAATCATATCTGTCGTAAAAATACCATACCCTTCTGGCCTTGACAGCATGGCAAAAGAAAGTGAGTTAAACAAGAGCTTTCACAGGCTCTGCTTTCAGCTTTTCTTGTCATGTCCACTGCTGAACGTGGCAAATAAATCCATCAGCCAGCAAGTTAGAGAGCAGTACACATATTTAACTGCATAATGCTAAAGTCCTATTTCAGATTTGTCACCATGACAATGATTTTTTTCAATGCCAATCTGGGACAAAATTAAAAGAAAAACATTTAGAAACAAGTGAAGGCATTACAACTACAGTGAGTAATGTACTTCAGAAGGTACCAGAACCTGCTATATTCCACACATTAAAAACGCCCCAGTATTGGACAGAAACCGCACCCTACCCAGGCTACAAGGGATTTTTGAGTTTCACTCTTTCTAAAGAAACTAGAATAAGGTGAAGCTCACTGAATTGTTAATACTGGCCCCAGGCAGGGTGCTGTGCCAGGGAGGTAAGTGTCCAGCTTCAGCTCCCTGGGGGACAGGACGGACACACAGCATCTCCCTGACTGAGCTGCAGTGTCTGGCTCAGGGCACTCCACAGCTCAGGAATTGAGTGTAACCTCCCGCAGGCTGCACCCAGATTCCATCCCCAGCCTTGCTGCCTGTGCAGCAAGGGGATTAATTAATAGCCTATTATGCAAAAAGTGGGGAGTTGCTCTGCTGCCAGACACGTACTAATAATAGACCCTTTTAATCATACAAGCATAATAACTGAAAATTTCATTAATCTTTCTGGGGAAGTGAGGGAATCCTAGAAAATAAGATTCTTGGAAGGGATGAGAGGGATTTAACTAGGATCAAGTCCACCTAGCTAACATTTAATAAAAAATGAACCTGCTCACAATAAGGTTAGAGAAGTCTAGAAAAAGTATTTGAGGAGAGCATGGGACTGTAGGTGTCACTTAAGGACATCTCCTCCCAATATCTATAAGTTTTACACTTTTAGATTCAAAATAAATTGTTGCCTCAACTTTCAAATTATTTCCAAGAACTCATGCCTGAAAAAGGCAGCAGTGATTTGACAACAGATTTTCTGCAAAAAAGAGCAATTTTAAGATGGTATGGGAAGAGCCCAAATACTCAGAATTCATTTATCTGCAACTAATTTAAATAAGGTCAACATTTAAAGAACAAAACACTTCTTGAACTGACAAAATCCATTCAAGAGAATTTGCTGTGAAATCCTGAAATCCACAGACTCTCAACACTTAGTACTCTCAAGACTGACCAGAGACTCACTTTTCCTAACATTATTTTCAAGTTGAGAGCTAAGAATGAATTAAGGTAAAGTAAGTGGCATATAATCAAACCCAAGAGGGAGCACTTTGGTTAAAAATACTCCCAATGAGATCCAAGTGTAAAACAGCAATATGGTACACCTGCTAGGAAGGATGAAATTATTTTTCTTTATGTAAACCTTTCAGTAGACCTTAAAAAGAGTAATTTGCCTGAATGCATTTAGCCTGTAATACTCCTCAAAGAAAAGGCCTTTCACCTGGATGGAGAGGGCTATTCTCCACAGAGACCCAGTGTAACTGCCCAACCATAAGATAAGTACTGGGGAGCAAAAAGAACTGCTTCTGCTATACAGCATTAACTAAAATTAATGCTGATTCCAGTTTTATCAGGTATGACCATGGAGTTAGAAAACTTGGTTCCCAGTTTGGAATGAAGAGTAGTGTTAGTACCAGGTGTCAAAAAGAATTGCAACTGACAATGTGGACAGCTGCAGGAAAGCAGGTGAAAAGAGATGATTTCAATTTCTTCTTTTTTTTTTTTTGTAGCCAGCTAATGAAAAGCTCACAGAAACTAGAAAGCAATATGCTGACACCACTAATGAATACAGTAAACACATCAGCTCAGCACACTCCTCATCCTCTGAATGGCCAACTGTAGTGACCACGTTCACCCATGAGCTCGAACTGACCACTCAGGTCACGGAAAGGCACATATCCAGCAAGCCCACACCAGACTCTGACCCATGTCCACTCACTCAGTGCCCTTTGGCACTGCAGGATGGCCAATTAAAGGAGACCAAAGCACAAAACCACAGCCCTTTTCAGTCACATCCCTTTGAGCCAATACAAATTTTGTGCTGCTAAAAACCTCTGGGATTGTATTTCACGAGAAAAAAACTTTTAAACTTCACTCATGAGCATGAAACTCCCTGAATTTTGGAGATGACAGTTTTTTTCCTCTCCAAGTAGATGTGCCTGACTGGTGTGCCCAAACCACTGGCCCCTCCCGTGGGAGAGGGTACTTCATTCAGTTCTTGGCCTGTGCTTTTGGAGAAAAAAAAACAACCTTTGCTGCCAGGGCAACAAATTCTGTATTTCCCCCTCTCACCACCTCCTCTCCCAAGGCTCCCCACTGCCAGAGCACCTGTTTCCTGCCAAGCCTGCAGCCTGGGTCAGGAACACCTTCTTGCCAACAAGGACACAATGGGGCTGGATTAAACCTGGAAGCTCCGAGCAGCTGAAAACCTTCACAATAGCTTGGCAAAGCCACCAGAGCACTGCCAAGGCCCTCACAAGTTTGGTAGAAAAGAATTACGTGGTGGTTTGGATATAGGTTTGATATCCTGGGATGACAGTAAAATTTTCAAATTATATAGACAGAGAAGAAGGGATACATGGCTTCTCCTAAACCCAAACTAACCAATTAACCTTTTTTTCATCATTTTAAACTGATTTTTCATAATGAGGTAATTAAGCTCTAGATGAGAAGATTAAGGTATGTGCACAGTTCTAGTCACACATTCTAGCTCTCATCTAAGAAAGCAAGTTTGGACAATTTCACGGTTTTTAAGTATGGGTTTAAATGACTTTTTGAAGCAGTGCTTCAAAGTGCACACATACATACATGCTTGTAGCAGGTCCATTACTTTTTTCAGAAAAATAATTCAGGAATAAATGATTAAAGGACAAAACTATTTCAAGATGATAAAATATGTATCTAATCACCTGAAAAGCTCTTTTAAACCATGCTACAAGAGGAAGGTATTTTAAAAACACTGGATTTTCTCAAAACTTGTTGGCTTTTTTTTCTTTTTTAAGAATAGAGGTATTAAGAGAGAAAACAGCACACACTGTTAGTGTTTCAAATAAAACACTTTTCACGTATGTAGTGAAGACAGATTAAACCCATAGTAAAGGATCTGATAACAGGATCTAGAAGTACATGCAGGGAAACTGTAGTCAGCAGAAGTGAAAACAGCTTTGAATCAAATATAGATGTGGCAAGAAAACTGGCATGGGAAACACTGTTCTGCAAGGTGATAACCATGCAATTAAGAGAGATGCAATCAAGCACATACACTTTGACCACTTCACCACTTTTCAGAAACGATACATCCAGCTAAATCATCACTGAACCAAGCAAAAATAGTTCCACCTCCACTGCCTATTTTTCCCCCCACCTTTTATTTCCAAAATGTATTTCCATTCAAGGAAGAAGCATAATTTTTTTAACCCTGATTTGCTGAAGAAAGTTGAGGTCGAGTCCATTCATATGTAAATTTAACAATGGCTCATAAAGGTTTTGAATTTAATTCAAGATAAGGTTTTACTTGCATATCTACCTTTCTGCGCCTTTCTCTGCTCAGAATGAAGTAATTTTGTATGGTTTTATATCCAAATATCAAAAAGCAACATTCCACTGAAGTGTAATTTAATTTATTTGCAAATCCCTTTTGAATTGCTTTATGATGCATAAGCACATGCAGTTTATTAGGAAATAATAAGCAAAGAAGGCAAGCCAGGCAAGAAGCTTTGCTCACTTTCAAAGTCAAGGAAAAAATTTGGCCCCTGATCAAGCTCTGTGCAAGTGAGAACTTTTAAAAGATTTCCCATTTGGTTCCTGAAAAATAGAAAAGGAAGAGAAAAGGAGTCCTGAGTGAACAAATGATTTTAGAGACAAGGACTTGGACAGATTGGTTGTGCTGGAAAATACACACTGTAAGCCATCAGATTTCAAAAGTTTTTCCTCAGTTTGGTGTTAAGTCAGGGAAAAAATTCTCTCATTGTCTTGTAATTGTTTGAACTTACTTTCAAAATCCAGGAAAAAATGTGGATAGTTTTCAATTTCCCTGGTAAGGACCTTAAGAAGATTACCCATCCCAGCAAACCTAGTAAATGCAACAAAATCATAAACAGTTATACATGTAAACTCAGAACGCTACAGCTAAGGGCTTGACACAGTCTGCATCATGTATTCAACATTTTGGCAAGTTCTGGACCATGAGAAACATTTTGATGGTCAATTCTGTGGTATTTATGTATGGGGGCAGAAAGAGGAAGACCTCTGATAAACACAGAAATAATTATATTCAACAAATTGGAATTTAAACATCAGGATAACATCCCAGTGTATAAACAGATATATGTGAGTTACTTAGCAAGAGAAATAAACTCAGAGCTACATCACTGTACATTCTCTAAATTGCTGGACTCCAGATTACTGAATACCATTTCAAAGTAGAAACTTAACACCTGTCTTAGAATCTTTAGCAAAAATCCATGTAATTTTATGAAAATAACACATTACAAGGAATAAAAAAATCTAGTTGTTTTCAATCAGTAAGATTTTATAATATATTATTATAAAATTTTATCAAAAAGGACAGCTAAAAGGCTTTTTAAATTTTAAAAATGTAGGTATGCATTCATAAAAAAAAGAGAGGAAAAAGGGGAGGTTTGAACTCTATCTTTTTATCTGTTATTCATATCTTTTATCATCTTGGAATTCTTTGCACTTCAAGTTATGAACAATTCCCAAAAGGCAAAGTGATCAGTTCTCAAAAAAATATGTCTCTATGGAAGATAGAAAGGAAGGAGATTTGAAGGAATGTTTTTTACCAGTACAGTCCTCAGGAAGGTAAGTTATTCTAAAACTATGTAAAAGTAGAGCTTTCTTGGTCAAACTTAAACTTTTTCTCAGAAGAGAGAGAAATTAAACCATGGAAAGCACATATCAGGATAAAGAGATCTGCCTGAAGGGATGTAGAAAAATGTAATTTTAGATTTAAAACACATATTGAAAACCGTTTTTTGCCTCAAAGAGAAATATTCGCATTACTCTAAACCACGGCTCTTGGGGCACGCATCTGATATTCATCTGTGATTCAGTTTAATTCTTTTCCCACTTAAGAAATCAGACCACAAAAAATTATTCTAAGCATGTACATGGCTGATATTCCACATGAGAAGACAAAGCTTTTTTCAAGTTTTCCCACAAGCATTACAGCAGGAAAAGTATCATCAACCCTAATTTCTATGTACATATAAAGGATATATTTCTACAGCAGGAAACCTAGGAAGGTAATGTGAGGCTTGGAAATTTCAAAGCAGCCAGAGTAATACCATAAAATGATATAAATTTAATCAATAATCTGTTCAGAATATGCAGTTTCATGTCAGCAAGGTTTTTGTTAAATAAATGGCTTTGTTTTGCATTAAATACTTCTTCAAAATTTTCTCTCCAGAACAAATCCAGTGAGCAGACTGTCAAGCCCTTTGCAATTAGCAACATCTTGCATATATACAATTGAAACATAAAGAAACATTTTCCATTATTCGTAAAGATACATTCATTATACACAGGGAAAATATTTACACTTTTACTTTCAGAACAAGATCTGCACCTTATAAATTGAGTCTGACTTTCTGATTAGCCTAGAAAGGGGAAAAAACATGCAAACAGAGCAAAACAGATTTTATACAGTGCTAAACCTTGTATCTTCAATAATTTATCATTTTCATCGCACTGGTATAATACATTTTATCACCATCAGCTAGGAGAAAAACGATAGCGTACACACACTTACTTTCCTTCTCATAACCTTGAAAGAGAAAATCATATTATGTAATACTATCACAATCTAAATGACTGACTCAGCTTGGATTCTTCACTTTCAACTTTTTTTAAGCCATATCTTACCTCATCGCCTTCAATCTTCAGAGAGTATCCAAGCATTTCTTCTACTGCCAAAGCTTGCACTGCATCCAGAAGTGGTTTAGCTGATAGTGGTTTAGCTTCGAACAGCGAGGAGCCCCCGGTGCCAAAAACCTGAGGAAACGCTCCCTCATTTGCACTGAGTAGCTCGAGGTCATGTGCCCAAGCTCTGCCTTCTGATCCTCCTTACCCAAGTACAGCACAACTCGGCTTGGGAGATTGCTGAGTATTTCCCTGGGACTTTTGTTATACTTCCTAGCTTGGTTTCACTTTATTCCCTCTCCTTCAATCCCTGCCTAGAAACTGATCCAGCTATTCAGGTCACAAGTATGAAACAGAACCCTACCACAAACCTAGATACATGTGATCACACAGGAACATTTCCCAGAGATCCTGAAGGCTCGGTTTGACACCATCTATTTTCAAAGCACATCAACATCCAGAAAATATCCAGTTCAGGCGGCTGCTAAACATGTTTTAATTATTCATGATTTTATATAGTTTCTTTATGGTTTCCTAAAAAACAAAACTAAAAGCAACATCTGGTTTCAAGAAACCTTCACTTTCAAGTGTAACTCATCATTCAATAGTAAGTTTTTAATTCCGAATTAAAGGCCAACCTTCACCTTGAAGAAGTGCTAATAAACACAACTCTTTGCCTTAAATGGGATTATTTTATTCTGCATAGCTTGCTGCTTCCCAATACTTGGCTCTTTCAAACAGTCTTTCCTTAAAAACTCTTATAACATATTCCAAACCTCAGGAACTGAAAGTCACCTCCAGGATAATTTTAACGAGATTTCAAAGTAACTAACGGCACACATTCTGAGCAGCTCAATATATATACTGTGGTTGCAAGAGAAATGCAAATAACAGCCGAGGTACAGAAGCAAATCATAAAGGTTTAATGTCAGAGCACAAAATTCTATTTCATTAAACTGGAAAGCATTTTATTTTACTTACTGTAAAACCAGTTTAAATGTTGAACTCAGACTCAATGCATATATAAAAATATTGCTGATGCCGCACCACTAAATGCTAGCAGCTTCTTTTTAGTGTCTAAATCCCTTAAAACTTCAACTTTTAACTATGCTTTAAAAATTATGACATTGACAATGATGTTTGCATTTTATTTTTCCCTATTGTTTTCCAAACCATTAAAGCTTACCCTAAGATATTACATAACCATATGGAAAATAGCTTTGAAGCTACTGTTGACATTTTAAAGCTCATTGCCTGATTTTTGATGCTCAGAATTTAATTAGTAGCACATAGACATAAATAAACCATAACCCAGCAATGAACAGGAAGGTACATTTAGCATTTTGCATTTTATTTATCATTATCCAGTAGCACGTTTGAAAATTTGAGCTTTGAACAAAATAGCACAGGCTGGCTTCCCAACACATAATTGTGTTCCTAAAATTTCACTGATTTAGTTTCAACATTCTAGAGTTATTACCTTGTATGGGAAAATAAATTCCTTCTATCCCACTAAAGCAATCAGCTTACTCTTCAATTGTGATATATAAAATACTACCCCCACCCCAAACAAATTACAATTCAACCCTACAAATCTGCCATGGATCTTACATACATATACTGAAAGTATACTGAGATATATTTATTATATACTTAAATCCACTTTTGAAAACTTAGTAAGTGTTCCCAAACTGGGTATTATTAACTGAACACTGAATGTCCAAAGCTAAACACCATGTAATTCAAGTCTTCTTTAAAATCTTTGTTTGCACACTGTTTTATTAAGCAACCACACAATTTTCAAGTGTGGAGTTTTGCACCACTTTCAAGAGACAGCCATAGAAATTGCTGGAGAAGCACTGATTGATTTCTTCTCTTACAGGACTAATTTAATTAGTGCGAATTCAACACCATCAGCAGCACTGCAGTACACTGAAGATGTAACAGAGAGACAAAGCTTTAAAATCTTGTGTTAGTGAAAAAGGACACATCCAGCTCAAGCATTTGCAGCTCATCAGTGCTCCTTTGCCAGATAGCATTTCCTAAATCTGCCTGCTCACATAAACATGGTCTAAAAGGCTATTGTCAAAATGAGCTGGATCAGCAAATACCTACTGCTTAACCTCATTTAGGTCATCCTAAGGAGAGCAGGGCCTTGCGTGTTCTCATGAGCAGCTCCACCAGGAGCTTCAGGAGAAACAGAGGCTACTGAGCTCAGGAGTGGCAATGGATGATTCAGAATCATAACTTCCAGGGCCACACCTAAGTGGGTAGAGACAGGAGGCAGCCAGTCCATAGTCTGAGGGAACTGTACTAAGCACATCAGCATCATTAAAGCCCTGGAACTGACCCTACTGCATGAATAATTAATTTTGGTTTCTAAAATACACCCGCATCTGAACAAACTCAAGATCTTCCATATCAAAAGCATGATTCCAAATCACTGCGATATTCACTCATACGGTTTGTTGAGGTGCTTGTAAGGAAACAGCAGAAGTGCAGGTTCAAAAAATTATCTTGGAGAAACTGGCTGCTCATGGCTTGGACAAGTGCACAGGGGAGGAGATTGGGTATGAGGAAAAATTTCTTCTCTGAGAGAGCTCCCAAGCACTGGCACAAGCTGCCCAGGGAAGTGGGCGAGTCACCATCTCTGGAGCTATTTAAAAGACTTGTAGATGTCGTGTTTCGGGGGGACATGGTGGATTTGGCAGGATCAGTTCAACAGCTGGACTCAGTGAACTTGGAGATCTTTTCCAACCTAAATGATTCTATGTTTCTATTACTTCTTCCCATCTAATTTCACAGTAGGTTTCTTTTTAAAAATCTCTTCAATCTTCTTATAGATGAGAATATTTGCATGGATATGGTATTATTACTATCTTCATTTGTGTTACTGCTAAGTATTTAAATCTTATAAACTGCAGTTGCATTGATGAAGAAAAATACAACAAGTGATATTTAATAGTCTCAGTTATGCAAATACAGTTAGCTTTCAAAAACGGTATTATACCTCTATGGACTTTATTCTAGAAATAAGTTAAAAAACGTATTGTTATACTAAGGAAAAAAAAAAGTCATATGTTGGTGTTTGAGGTGCTAACTGCACAAAACCCTCAAAGATATTCGATAATGAGTTATGTACAGTATTCTCTAGAAAGGTACAGATAAGAGAAAAAAAAATAACCAAATTCTTTTCAGAAAGCAAGCTATATTCACTTTCCAGAAAAAAGAAATTATCCCCAATTCTGGCCTCTAAAAATGATATTTATAAGGTTTTCATAATACAAATAACATACACAAAGAGCACCAAGCAGCAACCTACGCACAAGCAAAGAAAAACCAGTGCCACACATTCCTTAGGCAGGTGAAGTATAAACAGACAAAAAGAAACCCCAAGAAAACTCAGAGCCAGAAAATAGCTATAAAGAAGTGAAAAGTGGAGTAAGAGAAGAAAGTCACTCAAGGTGAAAGTAACTCAAGATAAAAGAATTGTTCCCTCTTTGAACAACCAGTTTATTAAAATTCCTAGTTAAGCAACACTTCCAGCCAAGAGCTTTTGCTGTTAACTGATATGCAGATTGCAGGACACAATTAAAACCTACAAAAAAAGTGATGCAAGTCAAAGGGAATTAATAAATGGTTTGTAATGACAAATATGTTTTTCACTAATCATAAAATGTTGAAAGAGTTGGCCAACATTAGTATCTGTAGCCCCAAGGGTTACAGAGCTTGGCTTGTGGTTTCTTTAAAATTAAAAGGTAAAAAAAGGAAAAATTACCTTAGATGAACCTAAAACTTATCCAGCGGGGGGATTTTTCTCTCTGCCAATGCTCACACCTGAATTTACTTTGAACAGAACTCCTGTATATTTTCAAAGTATATAATGTCAGAGCAGCCACCATGAAAGAATGAAAACCAGGCAACCAAAATACCTGGATTTTGATTCATAGGTCATAATAAAAACAAAACAAAACAAAACACAAACCAGACAAACAAAAAAACATCAACAAAAATGTAGAATGGAATCCAATTAAGTGATTAGAGCAAAATTATATTTGAATTTAAGAAAGCACTGTTGCACTTTGACACTTCTGAGCATAGAGTAACTACAGTAACCTAGACTGAATATGGCATTGCCTGCACAAACACTTTACAGAAACCAGGGACACAATTCCTCTGTACACAATAAATGGAGCCTCTATCAATTTTCACAGCAGGGAGACACCTTTAAAAGATACAGGGGAGGTTTGGATAGTTTGAATGTTTCTTCCTTCAAAATAAAACCATTGTATTTTGTTCCAAGTGGAGTTTGACTTAGTTCCTCCAAACTCTTGTAAGAGAAGGAAAGTCACAGCATCATCATCTTCTTCACAGTTTTCTTGTCCTCATCATCTCTCACCAAATTCATAGTGAGAAAGGAAACAAGGCATCTTAGAACGCACTCAGTTCTGGAAATCTTATGATTTGAACATTTGAGAAGGCATCTGGTTTCAACATTTGTGAATATAATGAGTGAAAAATCTATGCTAGATCAGATAAGTTCTTAGAATCAGAAACAGGACTCTTGGGTGAAAAATCAGAAACAGAAAAAAAATATTCCTGGTTCTTTCTGCCTGTAAATGACTGCTGAGTATTCAGCCTTCTGACTGTGCCACACAGAGTATTTTTATTATACTCACAGAAAATCCAATAGAAGTTGTCTGAAAAACAAGATGAAAACCATGATATTCTAGTTCTCTGGGCAACTATAGTAAAAACTTTCCTCAGAGTGATTTTATTTTCCAGTTATTTCTTGTGCCAGTTGATAACAGGAGTAAGTCTCTGCTTTCTTTTCTTTTCTTTCTATTTTACTTCTCATTTTAATACATAAATGCCAAAACAGTACCTCTAATCTCAGTAAGTCAAACATAAATCCCACAGGGACTGTAGGATTTCTTAGTGTGTATTTCCTAGTGATCTGCTCTGAATATGTCAGTGTGTAGGACATAATGCATTTTGCCATTTTGTATTTATGGCTTGGAGGGTAATAATCTCTAAGATATGGATCTGAAGCGGTCTTTACAAGTATGGTTTCCTAGGAAAGGGGAGAGAAGTTAAGGAACATCTTAAAATACAAAACAGACAATTAATTCAATCAAAGATACTGACATCAGTGGAATTAAGACAGCTATGGCTGACAATATTTACCAATAGCTCAAGAGTTGAGGAACTGAAGATTAAATGTGGATCTTTCTAGGGATTTGCTGCTTTTAGTTTAAAATATTCCCATTTATTGTCATAGTGGTCTTATCTCATTACAAAAATAAGAAAACTTACTAACCTATTACAAGGCTGTTACAAGGCTGCTGATGGAATAGCAAGAGTTCCACTAGGAAAAAAAAAATCAAAACCCATAAACTGGAGGATAATGTATACTTTTCAAATGTATTTAAAATTTCAGAAAAAGGTAAAAGAAAACCTTCTATGTGTGTCTGGGTGAGGGCAAAAGAAGAAACAACAGGTAACATCCCAAAACAGCAACTTGAGAGACCACCTAACCCAGGAGAGTGTTTAAGAAGGTTCTGCTGAAGTATGGAGGCATATGAGTAACAGAGTGGGGCAAGAAGCTTCAGAATGATTAATTAACCATGTATCTGTACAGGCTTCTGGAGAAAGGGATGTCCTTTCTAGAGGTGATTTTTGACTTTTATGGTAGTTACAGGGACAATTAACTGAATACAAGGAAGAAAATACAGGAAAAATGACAAAAAAGAGGAAGTTGCTAAACAAGGAGAAAACAGCAAATTCAACTGATTTCCCAAAAGCAGCTTCAGTAATCTCAGGTACCTGGCAAGACAAGTCTCTTGGAAAGGTGATTTAAGGGATAAGGGAGGGCAGGAAACTCGGCAGTTAAGACAATACACAGCAGGTTATTCTGATGGACAAGAGAGACAAAACGAAGGCTCAGAAATCAATACACCTGTATAAGCATAGCGCAGAATTGAAGAAATATATAGAGGGAGCTTTGACAAAGTGCTAGAGATGAGGAAAGAGAAAATGTTGTTATTTACCACCATAAATTTGCTAGAACACTGAAAATCTGAAAAAGTGGCTGTCAGCAGTTTACTGGGAAAATAAAAGACGGTGGTGTTTTTAAACAGTATCTGCTATATAGATCTGGTTTTGTTCAATACTTTTAATTAGTGACAGGCAGAGAAGAAGAAAATATCCTTTTGAAATATGCACTAAACTAGAAGGGAATTAAAATATTTTGGAAAACAGGATCAAAATTCAAAGTACTTTAATAAGCTGGAGATACTATCCAGAAGACATTCCATAAATACAAATGTAAATTATTCCACTCAAGGAAAAAAAACCAAATCAATCCCACAAATGCAGATAGACTAGTAAGCAGAAAGACTGAGGAAAAAAGATTTGATCATTATACTAGACTATAAATTAAACATAAGGCAGGCTAGAAAGTTGCTAAACTGAGTTTTTTCAATGACTGCTCTCACAGTAAAGTTAAGGGATGAGGAGACTGAATACTGAATGATAACAGGTTTTCTCCAAAACACTAGTCTAACCCGTAAGTATGAAGGAATTACTGAAAACTATAAATTTCAATAAAACTCTTCTTTTTTCTTAATTAATCTTGTGTAATTTTTTAAATCCTTCTGATATTATTTTGTTAGTGCACATACTTTCAAATTAAAGACTCAATTAATTGAAATATACAGGGCAGAATGGGTGCGTGGCATTTTTCTGCCTTGAAAATTGTGTTAACAGACAAGCACATTAACCCTCTTAATGATGCAAACACAAAGAAATTCTTAATTTTGCATTGTGCCTAATACTTTAAGAAGGACATGCCCTAGTAAATCTATTTTCAAATAATGTGTTTTACTTACACTATTGGCAAACAGGCCTTGTGCCTCAACATGAGCTGCTAAAACCACTGCAACTTTTTTGGGTATTTTAACAAGTCTCCTATTTGCCTAAAATGACAAACAGGGAAGGACTGTAATGGATGGTGCAGAATTAAAACTATCCTTTTAATTAAAAATTAGATTTCTTGTAAGTGTAAATGAAAATTGAAAGCATGTACTGACCCTGGTAGGCTCTACAGCAATTAATTCTAATCACTCCTGGAAGCCATTCCTAGTATAGTAATGAAATTTGCACAATAACTTTTTATTAACACAGTAAAATTGATGCACGGTAGTGACTTTATACCCTACTCCCACCTTCCTGTATGTATGTAGCTTTTGCGGACTGGCCACTGTGGATGGCGGTCGGTCCCGGGCCCATTTCTGCCCGTTTTCTCCCTGCCCTGGGGGCTGCACAAGCCTGCAGAGGCTCATTATCCATTATCCATTATCCTTTACCCATTACCCAGGGAAAGCGCAGCGCGCCCGGGCCAGGGCGCGGGGCCGGGACGGCGCGGGAGCGCCCCCTGCTGCCGCACGGCCGCCACGGCA
>VYZT01010559.1:64248-90039 GCA_013400735.1 Pomatostomus ruficeps
GGCAACCCACAGCCCCCCTGGGCAATCCACAATCCCTCTGGGCAACCCACAGCCCTCCCGGGCAATCCACAATCCCTGCGGGCAATCCACAGCCCCCATGGGAATCCACCGCTCCGCCAGGATATCCACAGCCCCTCTGGGCGATCGATCCACAATCCCTCATGGCAACCCACGGTCCCCCTGGGCAATCCACAGCTCCTCCGGTCGATCCACAGACCCCCCCGGGCGATCCACAATCCCTCATGACAATCCACAGCCCCCTGGGCGATCCACAGCACTTTTGGGCAATCCACAATCCCTCATGGCAACCCACAGCCGCCCTGGGCAATCCACAGTCCCTCCAGGCAATCTGCTCCAGTGCCTGGGCACCCGCACATGGAAGTTCTTCCCACGTTCAGGTGGAACTTCCCATGCATCAGTTTCTGCCTGTTGCTCTTGTCCTACTGCTGGGCACCACCGAGTAGAGCCTGGTCCATCCTCTCGACACCTTCCCTTTTACAAACATTGACGAGGTCTCCTTATCAGTTTTCTCCTCTCCAAGATAAAACAGGCCAAGCGCCCTCAGCCGTTCCTTACAAATGAGGTGCTCCAGTTCCCTGACCTTCTCCATAGCCCACCTTCCGACCTTACTAAAGGCCATGGAGCCCTCACACCAGCTGAGATCAGCCCAACAGTGCCAACCTCCCTCTGCACGGTCAGCCTGGATTTCTGCATGGGCTCCAGCTCCTTTACCAGTGCATGACCTTCTGCTCTACTCTTACAGCTCAAACAAAATCCAAACTAATCCAGACAATATTTTAACAACCACATTTCAGAACTAATACCAATACTAAAAACCAAATTATATCGCTTTCCCTTCCTTCCTGCTGAAACTCAGAATTTAGCTTAGAAGTAACCATGACTACGTCTGAAATTATCAGAAGTGTCATTTTACTCAAAGGTTGAACAGCACATAGGGGCTGCTCAGGCTTAGCACAGTGAGACCTCGAGGCTGGTGAGGGTTCTCAGCAGGGCATCCCCACCCAGCATCTGCCACGTGCCACATCAGCTCTGGCACAAGCCCCAACTTCCCCATCTGTACAGAAACATTGGTTTTATTTACATTTTTTCAAACAGTTTGGATTAACATTATATCTTTTGAAGTTAAGAAGCAGCCTAGAAATTGAGAAAGAAGAAATGGTTTTGTAGTATGACTAAGAGCCAGATACATGGGATGAGATCTCTAATTTTAAAATGCCCGTTACCTGCTATGAAAAGTGGAAGGAAGCAGTCACATCCAAGACTTTCTTACTGCCTTTGCTCAATCCCGTTTCAAAGGCAAATCATGCCTGTTAGAACTACAACTATAGAAAATACACTGTATTTAGGTTTAGAGCAAAATTTAAAATTTTACTTTTGCATAACCTTGTTTCATTTTCACTTGTAACTAACTTGCCACTCACACTTAGAAGTGACAGAAGTCATATCTAAATTAAATACATCCTTGAAAAGGCAACATTCATTAGTTTCTGAGAAAATTTCAAGTTATAAACAACTATTTAAATAGAAAACATAAAAATATTTTAAACTTTGTTGAAAAACTTCGATTTTGTAGAAACTACACATACAGACATGCAAACACCCACCGTGTGCATGTACACAGGGACTTGCAAATGAGCTCATTTAACCAAGAACTGAGAACTGACTGCTTATTACAGAAAAAAAAATGTTAGATACATCAAGATTAAAACTGTAACAAAATTAAAAGATGAAACTAATTTATTTAACCAAAGCTTTCTGTTTGGTGATTGAAAGCTGTCTGTGGGCAGGAGGAATGCCTGGGTGACTCCAGCTGCACTAACAAGAGTCCTACACCTCAGGTTCTTCTTAGCTCATGACTTAAGACAATACGAGTTCTCTGGAGGATGGCAGAAGGCAGATGAACCCCTGCAATTATTCCTAATTTCATTGTAAATAAATGGAAGAATTTTTCTAAAAAATATTGTTACTCAAGCCAGCAAAAGTCTTTGTATTGTCTTTCAATCTTCATCGATAATTTAATGAGCCTGTAATACATCACTGAAACATGTCTGGTAACTGAATTTTTGTTTATTGTCCTCTGAGCCAATTACTGTTTTAGCTGCAAATTATTCAACTGATTTACTAATAAAAACAGCATAAATGAAAACTTCAGAAAAGCCTTAGAGATTAGGTAAAAAATACGTAGTGGCTGAAGATTATCAGGGTAGATGGGAAGTAATGGAAATTGACTGAAGTCAAAACAACTTCAAAGAGCAGAGTTTAAGGACTGAAAAAAAATGAAAGATCTAAATCAATACACATTTCAAAAGTGCAAAAAAAATCTCTTCCATAAAAAAAAGCCTTTAAAGTGCAAAAAGGATTATATTCTATTATAGCCTAGATTCTTTTTTAAACACTAGCATTGGAATAAAAATTGCAGGCTATATACAATATAGGCTATATATGTGTATATATAAACATTAGTATCAGATATAGGTTGGATTTTTTTATATTTAAATGTTTTTATATTTAAATTCAAATACACCAAGTTATTAATATCACCATCCAAACTACTTAGCAAAAAGTGTCTTTATTAAAAAAATACATTCAGGAAATGATAACTTTCAATGAGGGTGGTAGAACAGACATTTGGTGTCTATGTTATGTTTCTGATCTTCCAAAGTAGTACAGAATCACAGAATAGTTGGAGTTGGAAGGGACCCACGAGGATCATCGAGTCTGACTCTGAAATGAATGGCCCATATGGGAATCAAACACCCAATCTTAGTGTTATTTTCACCCTGCTCAAACCAATTATTTGAAGTCTGAAAAAGCCCAACTACAGCAGGCACTGTCCCAGTCCTACACTCCCATTTTGGATACACCTGACAAAAAGCACTCACTCCTTTCAGTCATGCACTCTAATTTTAACTCTTCGATTCAGTTCTTGAATTATCAGTTTGTTCCAGGTCTGTGTTTGCCCAGCCACCAATCTTCCAACCAAAAGGGCTAAAACAAAGCATTGTCTAAACCAGCAAAATTATCACCTTAGTATCAACTAAGATTTCACTAACCTAAAAAATCAGTGCAAAGTGATCAAGACTGTTGTTTAATGTTTCAATTCAAGTTATATATGCAAATAAGATCCTTATTTTCCTCTAAATTTAAAATTCTGTAATAAATAACTCCTACATTTTAATACATTTAATCCAAAAACTGAAGTAGCTATAATAAACTTCCTAAAATGCACGTGATAATTAAAAGCTGCTTAAAAACATGCTATAGTCAACATACTCTAGGCAGGAGGAAAACTCCAATATACAAATCAAGCGAGCTGTCTGGCACCTGATTTGGCTTTGGAACAGGCTGCAGTTAAGGCAGATATCCACTAAGTGGCATTAGCAACCCAAACACCTAATTCTGACAAAAAAATCATAATACGGAACACTTTACCTCTTACAAACAAATTGATGGAAAACATTTCCTTTGAATGATTAATTTTATTCAATTTTGTCATACACTTTGGCATCATTCCAAACAGCATTAACAATTTACTTTTCAGATCAAGACATTTGCAAATATTTAGCAGGATGGTCAATTAGAAATAAAACCAACATGACAAACCTATTAAACAAAGCAACCAAAATATGGGAGCAATGTGAGTTCCAATTAAGATACATAAAACTACAGCAAGGTATTTTAAAAGTAGCTGGGATTTCAGAAGTGCTGTAAATCAACAAGTCTAGTATTTCCTATTGTGAAGTGTAAAACTATAAAAGTCACACCAGATGTTTACTTTAGATAAAACACTTAAAAACAAAAGATAATTCTAATAATTTAGATATACTGATGCTACCTGATTCTAGAGAATATTAAAGATTACAATAATTGGGAAAGTAAGAAAATTATTACATTTCATTAATTATTTAAGGATTTGTTTTCAAAATATTAATTAAGGGTTAATGACTGTAAATATTGGGTTTTGACAACTGTTTACTGGAAAAATGCCAATATAAATACCAGAGAAAGGTATTAGAACAGAAACCTCATTTTAAAATCCTTTTCCTCTATTCCTATTGTTTGTCCGTAGTCTTTTATCACTGTCAGTTTTTTCATACATAAACAGCTCCTGAATATAAAGGGGGGTGGAAAAATCAGTATTACTCTATGTAAGACTACGGAAAAATTAAATGATCAAGCACTTCTCTCTCTCCTCCAAACCAAAGCATATATTTTAAGCTTGTGAAATGTCCTATATATGCACTCAAAATTCTCAGCATACTTCAATGCTACAAGGAGCAAGACATTCCTTTTCTTTTTTTTTTTTTTAAGTGATTTTTTTCTCCTCGCTGGCCACTGAGGAATTGCATTAGGACATAGTCCTTTTTCCCTACATCCGCCTACGACAAACATTTGCTGCAAGTCAGCGACTCCAAAACCAAATTGTTTACAATTAACTCAAAAAGCCATTAAAAAATTGTTTCTTTGTTCCAGCTGGAAAGAGAGACAGCCAGATGTGTGGCTTGTTGATCTTGCTCTTTTCTGACCTCTGAGTGTAGGAAGAACTGCAGCTGAGGAAGGAAGTCAGCAAGTTGTGTTAATGAAGGTGAACATTGCAAAAAAAGGGCTTGTAATTTTTTTCATTAAAGAAAAATATATTTGAAAGACTTTTTTATTAAAAAAGAGATAATACAAGGCCTTATATTTTCCAAATGGTGAAAAATTAGAGCCTTTGTTTCAGAAGAAGTCACTGAGTTTGTGTCTGTTGCTACTTTTGAAAAATTTTACCATTAATTTCAAAAACTTCATGAAGCTTCATTGAGATGTCTGTAAAGTAGCAGATACCTCATCATTAACACCTGCTGGAAAACCATCCTTCTTTGAGGATGCAAAACTTAGGAAAGGCATTTTAATTTTAGGCTCTGAGTCACAGTCTAGCACCACAGACCAAAATCTGGCATAAAGCTGAATTCCAGATTGAATGTGCCCAGTTCTTGGGAAAACACATCTGGCCAACGCTACAGGCAACCCCCTACAGTTACCACAGTATTTTTTTCACAGTTCTTCCTGAAACACATTTATGCATTAGATCTGTAAAATACCTGGCCATGAATTAACTAGAGGTCTGTGCTAAAAAATTCATTACCTGGTACTCCTCATAACTGTACAGAACACGCCCATACAAGATACTCTGTGAGATAAAAACAGTGTCAAAAACTGCACAGCAACTGGTGTGAAAAGTTATCATCTTGTTTATGAACTTTTAATTACTTTCTAAAAAATGTTTGAAATGCATTCTGAACTTCTATGACCACAGTGCTCTTCATTTTATCAAGATAGCTGAGATGTTAGTAAGTTATCATGGCCTAAGGTAAAGTAAGGACACATTTGTGTGTGAAGTACAAATTCACTTCAGAGATACAGCTTTAGATATTAATTCTGGCACTTAACATCAATTCTTAAGCAGTTAGTGAAGCCTACTTCAGGCATCCAACTTAATTGTCTGGATTAGGTTAAATGTTTGATCTTGCTCTCCCTGCATTTCTAACTTCATCTTAACAGTTCACACTACTTTTGGTAGAAAATGATGCCTAATTTTTGTCAAGCAGTTACTATTTTAAGAACATACTTACCATGTGAAGACCTGAATATAATCATCATAGTTCATCTTCCAACCTGCCTATTATATTATTTAATTAAGAAACTTTCCAATGTATTCTTAGAAAACAGGAAATTGAAAATGAAAACTAGTTTACTCTCTTCCCACCCCCTGTTCTCCTGCTCCCAAGGACATTTAAAAAACCAATAGTAATAGATCACTTTATACATGTACACACAAAACACTTCTGGAAACAGTTATACAATTATTTAATCTGATAACATTCAAACTCTGGAGAACTAAAGTAATAATTCATGTCACACTTTTCAAAAATTGTAAGGGATACTGGCCATTTTGAAAACAGTCTACAAGATTCAATCTTTCTCTTTGCATTGACAGAAATGAAAACCTTATCATGTAAAATTCCCAGCACAGCTCAAACAGCTCACAGCTAAGAGCACAAAGAATTGCTTCTGCTGCAGTAGTATTAAAAATTTATTATTGGCTTGTCACTTTTATATTAAGATTTGATTTTCAGAACCTTTCCTTTTACAAAAAAAACTTTATATGCTTTTACAGAAGGTATTTTGTCAGTCTGAAAAAATCAATCTTTAAGATCCGTAAAGTCATATTTAAGGGTTTCATTTTGAAAAAAAAAAAAAAGTCTTAACTGCAAAACATCTCTAATAGCAAACACTGAGGACTTCATAAATATATCAGGTAAAAAAATACTAACTAATTTTCTTACTGGGTGTAATTCCTACCAGTTTTTTATTTTCTACCAATAAACTTAATAAAATCAGTGAGCCACGTTGTAGTCATATTAACCTTCTATGGAATAAATATGAAAAAATCCGTAATTTAATAACTCTGTTTCCTCATTTCACTCACCTTTTTTTTCTTCTCATTTCCTGTTTCTTCTGACACATCAAGTGTATTCATCTCCACTCCTACCATTTCTCCTTTTATTCTTCCTTTCCATCCTACTTGTCCTGTCTCTAAGACCTCCCTTCAACTCATCTCAGTTCCCCCCACTGGAGTGGCTAAGTCCATGCTAAGCACTCATTTTTGAGATTCTCTCCTCTCTGGCTCAGAAGGATCTTTCTGGGCCATTAATTTTAGTTGAAATGCTATTATAAAATTCATGTCATATACATAATTCCTATTTCAAATCCCATATGACTGTAACAAAATAGAAGGTTGAAAGCCCTTTTAAAGGAGAAAAGAAAACCTAAAAATAAAATATGCAAAATAGCTTTGCTGGTTGTGTATACAGTCCTTACAAGTTCTCATCAGTAGTTTAAAACACAGAGAATCATTTTCCACACTGCAGAAATTGTCAAAGCTCTGATTGCAGCCTTTCATCTTAAGTCTCTCCTGCCACCTCCTCCCTTGGACCTGGGTTTGTTCACCCATCCAAAGAAATGAAACAGGAACATCGCTGTCTTTCAGTTATACCAGTTCCACATCCTTTGTGACCTTAAAGTGTCGAATCTCTACACCTTCCACCTCTGCAGGTGGCTTTATTTCTTTTGAACAAACCTCCACATGATCAGCAAACACCTTTATTTTGACAGACTGCCCTGGCTTCACCTGGGTACTGTGACCCAGCTTGGACAAAAACGCAGTCAGGCTGCTGCCATGTTTGGCTTGTTTTCACGTGCAGCAAATGGAAGTTTTTGTGGTCTTCCGGGGAGACCACCACTTGCTGGATGCCTCTCACGGCAAGCTGAATTAATGGCAGCATTCACTGTTACTAGAGCAGGGTTAGCTTAAAGAATCCTTTCCATACTCAATGGCTTCCATCTCTCCAAGAAACCACTGGCTCAAAGCCACCATCTCGCACAGCCCTACTACCCACAATACAGCTAGGATACTATTGCCTTTCAGATTTTAGGTGTTACATGCTGCAAGCGCTCCAGATCAAATGTCCTGTCTGCTTCACGTTTCCCAGGAGCCCAGAAAGGGCTGGCAAACAACACTGTTGGGGTCACAACCACTAGAACTGACGTCTGTGACTCTCAGCCCCACAGCCCCAGCGCCAGTGCTGGCCACAACTCAGCTGTGTGTGAAGTGTGACAGAAATCTCCCTTTTGGTCCCTATAATCTATGTAGAAAACACAAGAAGCCAGACTGGCACGACCTCTAGTATTTCACTAAGAAGGTGGTACTCTTCAGTGACAAATTTTCTTTTAATTACATCTACAGATCAAAACCTTCTAGTACATCTCTTTCACCCTCTGCTTCTTCCCCAGCTACTGAAGTCTGCAGCTGTTCACAACCCCTTCATAGTCTTCCTCATGCATCAAATCTTTTCTTGGAGCAGAGAGAAATAAGAAGTTCAAAGCCAATAACACAATTTGTTGCTGCAGGTACTGGCATTGATTCCCTTGCACTGACACCAGTACTTGTGAGAATCTGCAATGAGCTGATGCAGAGGTCTAAACCAATGGAAGAGTAATCCTCCGGGAAGCCTTTGCAATCCCACAGATTTTCAGCAGCAAATGCCCTAAACCAGCATATCCTGCTGAGTGAAGGTGTCGATGCAAGACAGCACTCACCTGCCCCCCTAGATGGCAATAAGCTAACAGAACAACTATAGACCTGATCACAGAATTAAGTCCTGTACATATATTGACTATACAGAGTGGCTGGTGTGGTTTCTCTCAGGGAACACAGAAATTTAGGACAAATGAACTATTAGTACTTAAAATCTCAAATTACATTGGACTCATTCAACAAATACATAAAACACTGCACAAAGCAAAGTCCAGCATATTGAGCTCTTTAGCTTTCTCACAATTCACGTATAAAAGGAAGGGGGTACTTAACACAAACACTCACTTATGTCTTACCTAGAAATACAGTGGCTCCAATTCACATTCAAAAATCCAAAGAGGTGATGCTAAACATTCAACGTCCGTCTGTTACGAAAAACATTCAAGATCACTATTGGGATCACTTTGCTCTTCTCTATCTCAATTTTGCAATGAAACTTTCTAGTTTAAAGAAGAAATTCCCATGAGAAATGGAAATTATTCTATTCAAAGTGAAATTTGCAACATCTAAAAAATTTTGCAGTAATACCATTAAAAAATGCAGCTGGATTGAAATGATCAGGTATTCAAACTAAACTTTAACCCATATAATTCTGCTGAACAGATTCAATTTAAGTTGGATTTTATAATGAGCTGTTGCCAAGACTGGTACAGCCAAAGGAAAATAATGTGCACTGGTAATATTATGCAATATATTAAGAATTAAAAGATATAATAATGAAACCATGGAAATGGGAATACATTTCCAAAACATTTAGCAATTTAGGCTACATAAAGGTTACATTTATTTAAAACAATATTTATATTGATAAAAGTCCAGTTAACACAGTTCTAAGTTCAGAAATTAATTTCCCAATCTTTTGAAACTACTGAAATAAAGAATGTAATTTAAATGCCCAATAGTGATCATTTCATTTTGCAAATGTTGGGGCAGGCGAGTCCACTAGAAAAACAAGAGGACCAACTCCTTCATAAGGTTCTACATGGACAGCTATTTTAATGTTACTTTTTCAACCCTCTAAATAAAATAACTTAAGAGAGAGCAAGCTTGCTTCCAGAATAAAGGTGATGGCAACAAGGAAAATTAATCCACTACAGTAAAGCTTGGAAGTGAACTTCCATTACAACCATAACCTCAATAACGCTAATATAACTCCACAAACACTCTTCCAAAATATTCAGTTTTACTATCCTCATAACCTCAGAGGTCAAGCCATGGGGTTCATGAATCAGCCTAATTAAGTTTTGGCTTTGAAAAACACACAGTTGTGTTTCTGCAGCTATATTTATAAATATGTGATTAAAAACTGGGTTTAACCTAATTATGGACTTTTATTCATTTAATTTCAAAATAGTTACCGTGATTGCTGCCTAAAGAGGAACTATCTTTTGAAACTCGGGGGGGGGGGGCGGGGAGGTACAGATTGGGGTTTTTTTTCTAAAAATACATTCTTTACTGCAAATTGTAACAATTCATTATAAAAGCAGATTAAATTATATCAAAATGTAACAGTAATTTCCCAAGTAGAACGCCCACACAGGGAGCTAATTAGCAATAGCTCCTCTATGTAAACAAATCTTTGTACCAATTAGTAGCTGGTCAAGTCAGGGAACTCCCTTTCTCTAGGGGAAAAACTTTTTTTTTTTTTAAGCATTGCTTTATTTTGCTGCTGGCTGCAAATTCTCGTCAGTTCTGTAGCAGTGGCTGCAAATTCTCTTCAGTTCTGTAGCAGTGCCATGGTATTTACAATTTACATTTCAGAGAGTTTGATGGGAACTCAGTCAAGATTTGGAAAAAAAATGGCAGTAGAAGACCCATAAAAATCACAGAACCAGGACTTCAAAAGGGATGTGAACAAATCCTGCCCTCTGCTTAAGCCAATTCTGTCCCCAGGGTTTACACAGACCAGAACAGTAACAGTGAAACGACTCAAAACGAACAGTGGAGTAAATGAAAAAAGTACATGGGAAGAATTTATTCTCAACTGTTGTTCTATAATAAGAAAAGCAAACAAATAAAACCCTCAAGGCGAGAATATTACGCCCAGATAGCACTCTGAAAGCATCAGTGAGGTGCAACAGTAAAACTGCATAAAGGATGGTATTCAAGGGGGCTGAGTGTTCATTTATCATTGATGATGTTCCAATCTGCTCGACAGCTGTTCTGTGCAAGTCTAAAAGTACCAGAGTTGACTCTTACCTTGTTGAAGATGATCCAGAGCCTTCCCGATACTCAGACAGAGGTTGCAATCTGTGGATTTTAAAATTTATTTAAAAGGATTGTTATTAATGAAACTATTTTAATTACTGAGTAAAAATCAGTAAAGCTACTTAAATGCCTTCAATAGAGAATAACTTCCTTTTACTCAAAAGCAGAGAGTACTCTGCATGGTGTCTTCTACTGTGCACTACTCCCAGAGCCAAAGGTCAATTTAATCATATCCTACCGCACACCAGGGTAGTGAACGAGTATTGCAGGAACACCTCAGGACAGGGAAAGGACTGGCAGCACCTCACAGAACCCAGAAACCCACCCTCTCCCATAGATATAGTAAGAGACAACTTCTGACCCTTCAGTGTTACAAGGCTGCAAAACCAGCTCTAAATACCATTGTTTTGTACAGCATTTACTGCTTGAAGATATAAGTAAACACGTCTCTTTCCCTCTTGACCCAACAACAACAAAAATGACAGGTCTGAAAGACTCTGGAATTCCAGCACTAATTACATTTATATAGAGAACTAAATTTTGGAAACAAAAACCCAGCAACTATCAAGGAGAATCTCCTGTTCAGCTGAACTATAAAATTACAAAACCTTTGCAACTTATACAGAATAGCTGTCCCTCAGCACAACTTAAGTACTAACTAGGACTGAATTATATTTTTTAAAAAATACACATGACATTCTGGACGTCTGCTTTTTAACCTTTTAAAAAAAATTATCTCAGATACCTAAATTTCTTTCAGTATCAAACAAAATCAAACACAAAATCAAATGGGATGTAAAACCAATGTCAGTGTAATTCACAGGGTTAATGTGATTAGCAGGTATGAAAAGACTACGAACAGGTGCCAGGAAGCATTTCTTGTTCGTGAGCAATAGCTGCATGGAATGGGCTGCCAGGCAGGTCGACTGAGGTATCACATTTGGATTGAGAGAGATGCCACCGAGTGGGAAAGCCAATGCCACAGGAGGAAAAGAGGATAAACTACTCTGAAAAGTTTCCAGTTTCGTGTCTTTAAAATATTCCTTTAAAAGTGGAGATAAACATCCCAAGATTGATAACAGAGTTTTTAATAGAAAAGCTGAGGGGAATGAATAGGAACAATGCTCTAATGTGTTTAGAAAATAACTAAATATCAAGATACTTCTTACAACACTGTGACTTAACCATAGGGTGAAGAAACATACTTAGGAGCAACTGCTCTTCTCCTTGGGAGAATTTGAGAGCCAGAAAGAAAGTAAAGTGATCATTTCTTAAACATCAGCCTGATAAAAATGGACTAAAATAAATAAGGCACTCTGGCAACTTTAGTAAAAGCCTTAATGCTGCTTTAAGGGGAGGCTATTAAAAAGGAGGCAAACCATCACATATTAACACAGAAGAGAAAATTCTCTTTTACTGTTTTGGTAAGATCCAGCAAGTCAATTTATCCCTAGTTAAAATGCACTTGTACAATGGAACAGAGGAGTCAGTTTGGTTCCCTCAGCATAGTAGTCTGGGGGACCTGCTGGGAGTAAAGCTTATTATCCACCCAGGGATTTGAGCAGTCGTAGTTCACAACCAATTTGACTTAAGGAAAAACACAGCTGCTATTTTAAAAGTTTCCTGCTGTGTAAGAAATAATTAAGGCTGTACGATCAGTATTCAACAAAGCATAAATAGCAAAGATGTTAAATTAATTCTATTTGGAAATAAAGAGGTAAGTGAAGCTGCATTACAGAATGGACTACATAATGTTGTAGTTCAAAGGCAAAAGAGAAGAGTTAAATGAGATGAAGTGTGCATCAGAGGCCAAACTCTCAATCCTAACTATGTAATCACAACATTATTTCATGTTTTAGAAGTCCTTTACTCAAGAAGCAGAAAGTACAAGTTCCAAAATGAAGCAATGAATTCTATTCTGATTTAAAATAAAAAAATAAAAAAAAAAAAAGGAGCAGCAGCTGAACACACTTATCTATGTATAAAATGAAAAAGCTCAGTCATTAAAACCTCCACTACCAAGCTGGTACTAAACATCACACAGAAAAATGCGAGAGATGTCAATGGCAATACAGGTAATTCAGGGCAGCTCATCCTCAGAGCATTGTGACCTGAGCTTTGATTCTTTCCCCCCACACAAACCTCAAAGCACAAACTGCACCAGGAATTCCCAGCCCAGGAACTGCACTTAGCCTGCCACGGTCGGTGTGGGGACTGGGAGATCAGTTTCTGCTCACTGTACCCCTTCCAGGTGGAGGAATACATGGCAAGGTTACCAAGCAGCCTATGCCATCTTCACAGCTACTCATCACGTCCTGTAGCAGCGAGGTGGTGAGACAGATGGCCGTGCTCCACGGACCAGAGTCAACCCCGGAGTTGTCTCTTGGACCAGACACTGTTAAGTCATTAGGATGCTAATAGCTTTAACACTGCTTAAAGAAAAAAAAACACCCACACACAAAACTTCACGCCCTACAGTTTTTGCTAAATATAAGGTTAGACTTGCATCTCCTTGACAGGAGGCAAACAGACAATTAGAAGAAGAGGGCTGAGACATCTGCTTAAGACAGGGATTCCCCAGGGAAAAGCTAGGGATCATGCCAACTCAGGTTTGCACTAGCATGTTGCTACTGCTCCTTTAGCTAACAGAAGGCAAAGCTTAGGTCAGGGATAAATTTTACTCTACTGCCAGGATATACATCCTCTGGTTGAGGACATTGTAGATGCCATCTGCTTAACATTCAGTTTATTAATTTTGATTTAAAATGTCAGGCCATAATTCTTCAAATATATTCTTTTTTTAAAAAACAAGTGCTTTCAAAATGGCTGATTATAGTTGTGTATTCCCTGGGGCTTGTCTTATAAAAAAAAATAAGAAACTCCATTATTCTATTATTTTAAGTTGCTCTGGCTTATTTTTCCTGCTTTCCAGACAGCTTCCCACTTCTAGGCTTGAAAGAATTTTTCTTCTACCTTCCTAAGCACACAGTGACAATGCTGCCGCTGCCTTCCCAAAGAAGTTGCTGAATCCCAGCTTCCTTGAAAGCAGGATTTGTGGCCACATACATGTGAGAAAATAAAACAGACCAGGGCACACAGCCACGTTCTGGGCTTGGAACCAGCAGACATGTTACAGCTTGTAGATGGACAACTAAAATCCTATTCCTCCATGCAGCTCAGCCAGATCCAAACAGCCTTTTGGAAATGGTCCATCGTCTCTCCTAACCCCAGAACTATGCTTGGGCATTATCTGGGAGGGTGTTAGTTGGCATAGAACAAAACTGTGTCATGAGCAGTACTAAAAATGTAACAGTAGAGTCTCATGCCATATCCACTCCTTATTTAGTTCCTGCTATGAACATGCATCACAAATACAGTACCCAGTTGCTTCTGGAGAACATCATTTTTAGAAGTTAATTCCACAACCAGTCAAATACATTTCAGAATTAACAGGTTACCCTTGCCCAGGTGGTTGTTGCTTTCAAATCGGGGGAACAGGACCACATAATCATGTAACAGGTAAGCATTTGTGTTTCCACGAGTATCATATGTAGCGCACATGAAAATTTGCACTCTCTAGGTTTTGGAGCTTTTTAATGTATTCAGATGGACTGAACATCAGCATCTGATCTCTTAATTTCGGCAAGACTGGATTGCTGCCAGTAGAACATTGGCCCTGTCAGCTGGTATAAGGTGGGCATAGCTCTATCAACAGCATCCCAATGCACAGCTGAGACTCTGCTTCTTCAAACTTCACCCACATCGGGGTGATGGGCAAGGAAGAAATTCATCTTACAAGATCAGCATTTTAGGAACAAATCTGTGGGGTTTTTCCAATAATTCACAAAGTTATATATGTCTTCACAAATTTCTTTGTTTCATCCAAGTCAGAAATCCCAAATGAATTACTTTAAAAAAATTCATGCAAACCTGAATTGAAAACATTTACCCTTATTTTGCACAAAAAGGAACACAAGCAAGAAGTTCTTGTAAACACAAGAGAGGCACATAAAATTTTCCAAAGGAAAACACAAGTACCGTGGTGCAAATCTGGATGTAAATATTGTACTTGGCAAGATTTACTATGTGTAAAACTTTGTATAGATGTGATTACACAGTGTCATAGGGGACTGAAAAATCATCCTGACAGTACAAAAACATACAACCTTTACACAACTGCTGACCTACAGATCATCATCTTCAGTGCCAAGTCCTCACCTTGTAGCCTTAAGTGCAATGGTATTGTGTATTGGGTTTCCATGGCAAGGTTTTGGTAACGGGGAGAGTAGTGAGGGGGAACAGGATGGGATGACACAACTTGCCACTGGTCAAGGCCAAGCCCATCAGTGATGGTGGCAGCACCTCCAGTATAACTGAGTGAAGAACAGGGAAAAAACTGCTGCAGAACAGCAGCCAAGGAGAGAAGTGAGAACATGAGAGCAACAGCCCTGCAGACCCAAGATCAGTGCAGGAGGGGGAGGAGGTGCTCCAGGTCCTGGAGCAGAGATTCCCCTGAAGAGGAGAGCCCATGGAGAGGCAGCTGTGCCCCTGCAGTCCATGGAAGCCCATGGGTGAGCAGAGATCCCCCTGCAGCCCATGGAGGACCCCACACCCAAGCTGATGGATGTCTGAAGGAGGCTGTGACTCTGTGGGAAGCCTACACTGGAGCAGGCTTCTGGCAGGACCTGTGGCCCATGGAGAGAGGAGTCCACACTGGAGCAGGCTGTTCCTGAAGGACTGCATCCCATGGCAGGGATCCACACTGGCGCACTTCATGAAAAACTGCAGGCCATGGGAAGGACTCACATAAGAAAAGTTCATGACGGACTGTCTCCTGTGGGTGGGACCCCATGTTGGAGAAGAATGTGAGGAGGAAGCAGTGGCAGAGGTGAGCTGAACTGACTGCAACCTCCATCCCCCTGTGTTGCTTGAGGGAAAGAAATAGAGAATTTGACAGTGAAGTTGAGCACAGGAAGAAGAGTGGGGTGGGGAAAAGGTGTTTTAAGATTTGGGTTCATTTCTCATTATCCTACTCTGATACGATTGGTAATGAGTTAAACTAATTTCCTCAAGTGGAATCTGTTTTGCACATGACAGTCACTGGTGAGGGATCTCTCTCTGCCCTTATCTCAACTCACAAGCTTTTCATTATGGCTTCTCTTCCCTGCCCAGCTGAGGAGGGCAGTGACAGAGTAGCTTTGGTGGGTACCTGCCACCTGACCAGGGTCAAACCACCTCAGTATTGACAAAACTGCTTATTACTCTGTAAAACCTTGAGCACCCATTTATAACTGTTGGAATATCGGCTGCCAATCTGGTCCAGTGAGTCCATCTAATAATCCACCTAATAACCATCTGCTCCAACCTAATAGTCCCAGATGATGAACTCCCACACTCTGATTTACCTGGGAATACTTTAATTGTAGTGCCTTGAACTACAGGTTCAATTTCAGTCTTCCAAAGAGACGAAAAGATGACAAATAAATCTCAACAGTGACATCAACACTCAACTAAAGCCCATCACTCCAATAAACCATAAAACCATCAGATCTTTCAAGAAAGACAACCAAAAGTCTACAACACAATAAAAACCCACTCACATATGTGAAGTAACAAATTTATTAAATCCCAGCGATAACACTGCAGGCATGAGAGAGACATCTGTTTTTCACAGATCTTGGCCTACATCCTAGTTGTGATGTAAAAAACCCAAAAACCAGCAGCTAGAGAAAAAAAAGAGAAAAAATACTTTAGATCCATAATTAGTATGGTCCTTTTGCTCTGTTCCCAGGCTGCCTACAGTGACACCAGAAAAGGGTGATGCTGGGAAATATAAGAAATGACTGTACATTACTAAGATCTTATTTTTTCCAGCTCCCTTTGGACTCCTTGACAAAATGCTTCATTTCATATGAAAGAGAATGTTTGGGCCGAAGATCTCCATTCTTTATAGTTGTCAAAGAAAAGTCTGGTTTGCACAGACACATCCATTTTGCTGTGATTTCTAAAACATCTTGTGTTGGACTGAGCAAGAAGAGAGACAGCTGATTTATATGCCCCCATGTCAAATCGCTTCCCAGCATCAGTAAATAAAGGGAACGCGCAAGGCTGACTAAACCCAAGCTGATCAATACTGTGAATCATTGACTCAGAGATGGCTTTAAACACACACACAGGACTTTAGCTGGCAGCATGGCTGGGGTTGACCATCCCGGTGCTTGCTGTGCACTCTGATGCAGAATCAGAAACCTATGAAACACCACCTAGTAACCCATGCCAGAAACTGGGTGGAACTCATTTAGAGCTGCTAATTGCCTTCACTCTGTGGAGAAACTGTGACCCCCCCATCAGTGGGAGGGCTGTGCTTTCTGTCAGAACATATCAAAGGAAGTCAGGCAACTCTTGCTTTATTGTTCACTGAGAGTTGCTGTGAGATTGCAGAGTAAGAGAGCTCAAGGACTTCGTGAAAAGGCACAGAGTTGACCAGATTTGATCTCTGAGCAAGTCTTCAGAGGACCACCCAATTAGTCTGTTTTCTGGAAAAACTGGAGATGAAGCTTTATAACAGCACAAAATTAGGCAATGAATTCAGGCATGCCTACCTACAGTCACTGGCACAAGATGGGAGAATACCACATACAGTCATTCCTTAACAACCAGTAGGAAAGTGTCTGCAGGTTTGGACAATAGCCTAATCCCTAAGAACTGAAGTTATCTCATTTCCAAACTCATTTATATCCCTTCCCTTCAGAATCTCTCATCCATGCAGAAAACAAAAAAAAAAAAAAGAAAAAAGAGGTTATTATAAGAACAAAATGTTTGATTTCAATGTCAGTTGAAGGAAATACTACCACATACTTTGCTAGTAATACCACATGAAACACAGAGAGCAGAATGTTTTGTACTATGTACAAGAAACAAAGGTACCTGAATAACTTCCCTGCACCCCCCCACACCCCCCTCCCTCGGGCCCCAACCTCATCTTGTGATCCTCTCTAAAGCGAGTCATATGGCAGCACTTTTCTCCTTTTATGGGCAAAAAAAAAAGGAGAAAGGAAGTCAGCAGCCGAGCAGGACTGCAGTGCCACATGAATTAAGCAGCTCAGAGCTGGGCTACTCCTCTCACATCTCCACCTTAGTGCATTATGGATAGGTACTCTCAAAGAGGGACAATATGAATCAACTTCCACTTAATGCATATATAATTACATGTCACTGAATGTTTCACGCTGAACTCATCACCAGAGCATGTATTAAAAACCATGGGATAGAAGGCATGTAATATATTCGCATTTGGTTATCTACCATCTCCTTCCTTTGTGTGAATATCCTGTCAGTAGCAGGCAAACCTCTTCTTTGGGAAGCAGCTGTAGTGATAGTATGACACTGAGCAGCAATTAAAATTATAGTACCTTGTGCTGCAAGAATTTCTATGTGTCCACACTGCCCCACTGCCTATCACCCACACCCACCTCGATCCTTTTCATCAGCAGCTTTACAAAATGGAATCAGGAAAAGGTATTAATAATCCAGTTTAGCCAATTTGGCACTTTTTTCGACAAAGAGAACTGTGAAAATTTCATTAGCTCAATGTTAGGGAAAAGTAAATGACACATAAAATTCCCTATGTATCAAGAATAAAAGCCTTGTTATTTTAGCAATGGAAAGAAAGCAATCATTGTTTCTGCCTCAGTAACTGATACTACACAATATGAAAACTCACATCAATAAACGGCTACAGTATTGAGAAATTATAATGAAACCCACCTCCACTCCATGCACAGGTGATGGGATCAAGAATTTGTAAGTACTCCTATCTCCCCCCAAGCACAGGCAGCAGGATCCGTCACCCAGAGCACTAGAGTGTGCACACGGCACAGGCAGGACACCTGCGGTGAGCCTGGGAACTCACCTGCCAGCCTCAGAGGTACAATCGCTGCTTTCCTCCAGCTCTTTATGTACACTCTTTCTGAGTTTTATTTGACTATTACAACTTAATTTGACCACTAGAACTTAAACTTGACTACTTTGTTTGGAAGTGATGCTGAAAACAACTGAATTCAATTACATGAGCTATGTTTGCTAGGTCACAGCCCGCACTTCAAAGCTAAAATGTAGATAAGCATTTCCAGGGTCAGAGGCCCTGTCCTGAAAACTTTTTTTGTTGTTGTTTTTTTGTGGGTTTTTTTTAGGAAGGAAGCAGTCTCCCTGGTTATCAGATCATTATCAGGTCAGATCAGATGGCCAAAACAGCAGAGTTCAGTAAGGAGTTTAAAATAATCCCATCATTTTTTGAAGTCTAGCATTGCTCTTACACAAAACATGGAATTTGTTAAATATATGTATATAAGTATATTTCTTACTGTTAAAGATTAACCATTTACTCCTTAGAAGCTTTGAAGTGTTACCACAGTGTATTTAATTCTTCATTGATAAATGCTATTTCTTTATAAAAATGGACTATTTCTTTAAAAAGTAGTATTTTAAACCTGTAGGTGTCCCTTCGCCTTATGAATAAATTAGAAGACACTGAATAACAGCAACCGCCAAAGTACAAATACTTTATTACAATTGTGGTGACTCAGACTGTCAGGATTTGGCAGCCCACAGTGTTCCTCAGCAGCAGAACAAAAGGGGATTTTTTTTGGCAGTTTTACTTTTAGTTCAGTAAAGGACAACATGATACTGTCTGTGCTTTAATGAATCAAAACCTCTGTAAAACAAAGGCATAAGTAGACAGATCCCAGTCATTTTCTGTCTCACAGTATAAAAACAAACATATTAGCTATACATCTCGGACCACTGTGTGCTCTGTCCTTGTCTTTCAGGGAAAAAATAAAATATATAAAAGCAGTAAGATTATCTTGTTATAGAAATACAAATCAGTTCTGCAGGCAACACAGTCCCAAAATACTTCTAGATCGGAAATATTTTCTATTTTCCTGTTGAATACAAGAGATATTTTCCTGTTGAATACAAGAGATGTTGATAAAAAATTCTAAGTGGATTTTTTAACACCTTCACTAACTAAAAACATAAACCCCATAGATCTAAGTATTGCACTGTAATAACACAATCTCTCACGTATTCAGCCTGACAAAACAGCGTAAAACACATTTTCAGGGAGACTCGTTTTCCAGCACCCCCATCATGATCTCATCTGAAACAGCACAACCGTCCCTGCAGTAATTGGTATTACAGAGCCCTGCTGCAGCACAGCCTTGAGAGAGGGTGAGGGAAGTGTTCCAGTAAGTCCTACAGGGCTTTTATGCTTTAATAATAAAAACACAGGGAAAGCAGTTACAAAATATCAGAACCCATTTCCTCTGCCACCATCAATCAATTATTAGGGAGAGGATTACAGACTTATATCCAGAAGCTTCGAAAGATGCCAACGTCCATCATGAAATCTGTATCTGAAGCAGTCGCCAACTGCCTACAGATGATCCTTGAAGCAAAACACTGCAATTACAGAGCAATACGGCACAGGGAGTCAGACCGTGTGTATGTGGGTGGGACAAAGTATAACTGAGACAAAATTAGTCTGTTCCTGGAAATAAAACGTAACAAATTTAACAATCTCGCCTTCTCAAATCTAAAGAGATCTCAACAACTCTGAGAAATGTTATTATAGAATTTTCCTCTTGCCATTGCTTCCCTCCCTGGTTCCCACAGCATTATAGCAATCCCCTCTGAAAAATCAGGACCAACAGATCACCCATACCAAATAAATACTACTGTACGTCTCCCATGGAGGCTATTTAAACACAATTCTGGAATCAATTTACTGGAGATAAAATCATAAGGACCAGTTATCAGAGAGAATTTTCCTTCTTCTCCGAAACCAATTCTGCTCTGTAAATGGCACCATCACTCAGCATTTCAATACCAGCCAAAAACAGTAATGAATTTTTGCCCCACAGCTCCACGCTATTATTAACATGCATGAGAGAAACCAGAAGATGAACTTTCTCCCCTCTTCCCAGAAAGCCATTAACTCAAGCTAACCTTCCAGATTTTATCTGGGGCAGCTGCAAAATGAAAATTATAATGATCAAGCTAGGTATTAAATATGCTCACAATAAAGAAAATAAAACAGAAAGCAGGTTTGCTATGAAATATCTTTGAAAAACATGAAAACAACCCCTCCCTCCCACTTCTTAGTATAACCACATACAGCATAGGCAACAATAGTCTTAGGACACGACTGGGCTCAGTTCAGTTGCAGAGGCAAATAGTACTGAGCTGTTTTAAAATATCCCCGTAGATGCTCCAGGACATGGGTCTATGCAGGACATGGGTCTTCTGGCCTCCTTGCATCTCTTAACCAAGTACAGATGCAACAGATGTTGCAAAGCATCTCATAAAGGACAAAACATTGACACTGGACAACTGCATCAAACCAGACTCAAATTGTCTCCTAAACCCAAAAGAAAGACTTCCTCCAGAAATCCTAAGTCTTGCCAAATTCTAGCCTTCATCCCTTCAAAATCTATACTCTTCTTAGATTTACTAACCCATATAAGTCTAGAAGACCAAACTGGACTCACAGAAGAATTCTGAACATGGCTGCAACAAATCTGTGTATATAAGGGAAAGTTACATAACTGGGATAGCAAGCAGGAAGCCATCTAACCTAAGAGGTAAGAAAGTTGTGAAGGCTTTACCTTAAACTGATGTCACCTATTCCTGGAAGCTCAAGAGGTATCTATGTTATTAAAAAGGGTTGTAAAACCCTTAGACCTCTCTAGAAGCAAGGTACAAAGCCATTCCTTTCACAAGCTCCTGAGGAAAGGAGTCATGCCATTTTGAAGTTTCGGATGAGAGGGCAGGAGCATGTCCTCAAGCACCACCAAGCTATTTAAAAGCATCAGGAAAGCAACCACAGAGGAAGTAGAAGTGCGTGGTAGGCTCTTTTCAGGTTGAGAGACTGGCTCCCAACCACATCTCTGCACAGCAGGGCAGTGCCCTAAACCACAGGCTATTGTCTGTCCTAAGACTATTCCTGCTGAAGTTATAAAATGGAAAAATATTTACTGGATGAAAGAATGAAACACCTATAGAAACCAGATTTCTCTCACCTGAATGCTTTAATCACAGGGCAGGAGTCACTCTGACCTAATTACTGTTTTGTTGTTTTATTTTCCCAAAGGTTGCAGGTGAAATAAAGGACAGCTTATGACACTCTGCTTGTTTCACTCTCTCGGGAAGAGGGCGATATGAGCTCAAGGTACTTAAAGCTGAAAAGGCCAGAGAATAAAGTGGCACACTTAATGAATATGGGATGCAACTAATGCACCATAAAACATGAAGAGAAGAGAGATTAACATTGTTGCAAATGCTTCTACTCAAGTTTGAGTAAATAGCTTACGCTTACTTCTTAGCAAAACAAGCTTTTCTAATCCTCAGGGAACATTCCCATCTCGGGATGCCAAAGGCAGTGAGGCAGGAGAAGGATTCCACTCTCCAGAAGAGTCTCAGCGGTAACAGCCATGGATGGATGCAGAACGGAAGTTCTGTGCATCTCATTTTCTTCACAGTAAAAAATGTAGAAAAGTGTGCTTTCAGACATGGGTTTTAGGACCATCAACCTCAGCTTTGAAGGCATCTAATTGTAAAATAGGCCACTCAAATAATTTATGAATTCAGGCAGTAAAACAGTAGAGAGAAAGATTCCCCCCCTGCCCAAATCCCATAAATTATATATAAGAAAGCTTCTAACAACTATTTAAATTTTAAGTTAAACCTATGTGTATGAGAGAGATATAGGACAGTACAGAATGACTTTTATCTAAAATGTCAGTTTAAGTCTATACATTCCCTAAAAACACCAAACCACCTCCACGGTCTTATTATATTGTGTGAACCCGCACTCTGACATCCAGGGCTCACCACACACAAATGGGACAGACTCAAGATTCCAGTGTGCTCCATGCCATATTCTAGACACGATAATTCCCTTGTTGTGTGGATGTTATGGATGATCTTCACCAGGCCTGAAGAACACGTGTTCATGAATCACATTTATTTACCCAAGATTTTAACCAAACTAGACTAGCACTTATGACAGGCACACCTAACACCACGAGCTGCACTGCTGCTGGAACCTTCAAAATTAACTTTTCACACATTACAAACATTATAAATTCCTTACACAGATTTACTCAAAGATAAGCCTGGGACTTATGCATTAGCTTCACCTTTTGCGCTGCTGGTCATCCAAACCATGTTGTTAAAAGTCAACCTGTCCATGATGAGAAGCACTACAGAAGTACTGTCATGGACAGGAGAAAAAAAAAAGCAATATGCACAAAGACGTCCCTCAGAGCACTGGTTTTCTAGTCTATTGACAAGTTCATAAATTAGACAAGAGTATTTCAGTTTTTAGCATGCCAAAGTAACCATTCCTGAGTTAAGGTAAGGCTGATTGATGTTTAACAAAGTCTCACGCTTGGTATCTTCATGTTGGCATAATTTCTAAGCATTTTAAACCCAAAATACTAAATGAAAATCTTTCAAGCACTTGTGTGCCACTGCTGCACTGGGTAACATCAGTCCTGAAAGGATCTTGTCCTATATTACTGTTATTTTATCTGTAGAATTAACTACTGACACCAGTTTAAATCAAGAAATTGCATTCAGCAGTATGTGACGACAGAAAATTAGGCATGTTTTTCATTTTAATTGGAAGTGGGAATTGGAATTTTGTGTAAATAGAGGAATAGTAAATTCTTGGTACTTCATAAGAATTAGGACCTGTACAACTCAAATCATTCACATTGCTCTTGTCATCATTCACACAAGTGCAGAGCAGCTTCTATTACAATTTTAATTTAAACAACAAAATTCAAATTTACGGCTGCATTTTTTTGCAGCTCTCAAACTGCCCCATATATTAAATATTTTAATTCATGCCTCTCAAACTGTTTTCTCTGATTTAGTGTTACTGTTTTGCATTCCTAGATAACATGAGTAGAAAGTACTGCTAAAAGAATGATTGATAATATTGAAACAGATCCAAATACATACTGAATTCAGTACAGAGGGAACACTAAGAGGTTTGGCTGCTTCAAATTAACATATACGGTTAGCATCCATACACCCCTATCCACTAATGTTATAGGTCCCAGTAACCTACTCAGTTTGTCTCCAGGGATTTTAATAGGAGACTTAATGATGTCTGGATCATGTACAGGGTTTGGATATAGAATAGCATTTTTCTGGTTTGTATAAAATGTGAACTGAATGATAAAGTTCATGTGCTACTGCATGTAATATGCATCTAGTGCTAAAGAATGCCAGTAATTCCACAAAAATATTTTACAGTTTCTCCAAAAACGCAAATTAGAATGGCATTTGGAAGTAGATAAAAATATCAATAAGATATTTTACTTATTGTATCTGTACACCTACAAAATATTGTTTCTGTCAAAGTACAGGAATTGTTATTCACCTAAATAACATCTAGTATTTCTGACAGACATTTTAAGCTCATTTTGTATATCACATAACGTGGAAATCTGCAACACACTGCACATGCAAATCCTCAATGTCTTTGTAAGGCTGACATACTGCTGAGGACAAGATATTTCAGCCTGACAAAACAGCATCAAAAATGATGTCATGAGGACAAGCTAAGCACACTAACAATGAATTATCTTCTCAGCACTGTAAAATTCACTAATAGACTCACTGTCATGGCAAAATGACATCTGACGACAGTAACTATGCAGTAGTATCCAAGATGATCACCATTTTTCCTTTCTGACTTAATCAAGGGAGTTTTATTCTAATTACTGGCATACATTGTCTTTTTAATCACTTGTGGTTTATTTTCAGTTTTTAATAAAGAGCATAAGTTGACAGGGGAAAAAACAAAGCATCACTACAAAAGCAGCACAGGAGAATACTGAAAAAGTACAGAGCAGAATACAATAAAATATTGCACAGTCTTTGAGAAACCATGTAAGTAACTCAGAAAGACTTGCTTATACTTGGCCATAGTTCACATCAAGTGAAACTTTAAAGACCAGCAGTTAAACTATACTACAGCAGTTCTAGTTAAGGAATTTTATTCTTAGTTGCTGCCTTATGTTTTTTATAAACTTAAGTCAAACCTTTCATGATACTGCCATACTCTGTAATTCCATTTCATTAAAACATTTTTTAAAATCTAATGTAAGAAGTAGTACGACTTTATCATTGATTTTTAATTTGGGCCTGGTGATATGGGGGAGTGGGGGTATTATGGGAGAGTATAAAGCAGATTTAAACAGGAGAAATTTCAAAGTTTATTTTTAAAAATTACTTTAAACAAGTACATTGCTGATATAACAGTCTTCCTTACATGTTACAGAAATACGAAAGTCACCATAACAGAGAAAAGGGAAGTGTCAGCTCAATTCTTCCCTGTGTAACAGGAGCTGGGGCATTTTTGCAGAGCTGTGCTGAGCATGTGAAAATCTTTGCCCGCAAGGCAACCTCATGTCACGACAGCGTTTCATTCCAAATCTCCCCACCTTAGAGTTCACTGACAAAGTAATTTTCATTTTTTTTCTGGCCTTGCAGATGGTCAAAACAGAAGAAGCAGAGCAAATACATCTCTGTCCCCCTTAACCTACCCTTTCCAGAAACACATATAAACTGTCTTTAAAACTGGTAACAAAAGCAGAGAGTGTAAAGATGGTGTGTATGGCAACTAGAGACCAGGAGCAGGCTGGAAACCAACGCACATCACCACCCTCGGCAAGTTATTAGCAGCACGACTGAAAGCCTGTGCAGCTAAGAGCCTTGCTGTGTTGCCAGTGAATTATGGAGCATTCGATTTTACACAGTGGCGTAATGTATTACTGAGACCTTACCAAAACAAGCCCCAGATAAAAAAAAAAACAACTAAGCGGTCTTGGAATCAAATTAGGAGAAGAACAGTAATAGGAAGAATAGATGCAAGCGTACTATCTGTTCGCTGTAACACCTCCCCACATGGACAGCGATTCAAACGACATGAATGCAGCATTACAGAGCCTGTTTTTCATCCCCTATCTAGGTACATCCCTCTGGAAACATCACACTTAAGGCACCCTGCATCCAGCAACCACCAGCAGCTGCAACAGAAAGTTTTCGGTATTATCAAAGTTTGCAGCTTAATCTCCCTCTGCCCCCCCACCGCACTCAGTCCAGCCAGGCACAGCGACGCGTTGTGACCGACACCCCGGGCCAGCGCCGCAGCTCCGCCGGGCTCCCCCGGGCCCTGCCGCGGGCACAGCCGGCTCCCGCACCGGCGCTGCCCGTCCCTGCGGCCGCGGCGGCTCCGGCATCCACTGGCCGGCAGCGAAAACCCGGCGACTTCCACGAGGGAGAGCCAGTGGCCGGGGGATCGTCTCCCCGGCTGGGCGAGGCCAGTCGGGAACCTCCGCTCGGGCTCC